>JAHBCN010020080.1:0-15399 GCA_019359885.1 Listronotus oregonensis
CCCCTGTCTGCTTCTGTCTTTGCCTAAATTAATAGCTAAAGTTTCCATATCATATTTTATTATTTTTAGTCTATTTTGAATAAGCGAATACTCCCCAGCTTCTTTGTTTTATAGGAACCTTTCAGCATGATCTCATCCAACCCCGGCTGTGACAGTTTTAGAAGTATCCCCATCCAATCCCGGCTGTGATAGTTTTGAAGTTTTATTGTTAATTTTTAGAATATATTTTATTTTGCCTGTTTATCTAAGGTATAAAAATTTATGTTTTTATCAGAGAATATTTTTCATTTATTCTGAAATTTCATGTTTTATTTTTATGTTTTATTTGTTACTGTTATTTTTGGAATGTAATTTTTTTGTTTTTTTGTTTATTGAAAATTTTCCAATATTTTCCGGTTTTCTCAAAATATTTTTATTTATAACAATTTAATTTATAATATATTTTTAAAAATAACTTTTTTTGTTTCTTTATTTTTGCAAGTTTAAAATTTTACCCAATCCAAAAGATAAAATTTTGTTCTTACTTAACAATTTCTTATTTATTAAAATAATCATTGTTAAAATGTACCAGCAAAATCTTATTTTTTTAATAGGAAAAAATAACTTACAAATAAAAATTTATGGGACTACCAGCGCATTCGCCTTTTTATTTGGCTTTTTGTTGATTGTCCAGGCGTTTGTCGCTACTGTACTGACAGAAAAAAAGCTGTTTAAAAGCACAAAGTTTGGATTTCTAGTAGTGTTTGTTCGTTGATTGGCCCGACAACCTATTTTAGCCCACCAACATGGAAGAGCAGACCTTCCTTGGAAATTTAATCTCTTGAAATTTCCTGAGATTTTGCTTGCCCAGTTCTATTGGCGTCAAACTTTTCCCCAATGGTGAACGTAGTTTTCTCCGTCCAAAGAATCGTTTAAAACAAAAGGATCGTTATCTTGTTCAGGGAATTAAAAATTTGGAAAAGATCCCATCCTTATAGTATATGGTTTTAGACAAGGTAAAAGGGGAAATAAACCCAGCAACCCTTATATCACCGAATTCTTTGAAAATTCTATCTATTGAAAATAAAAAAATTGGACTGGTACTTCTTTCTTGGATCAAAACTCTTTTAACTCCCTTCAAGTACGTCCGAGGGCCGAAAAAATTCAAAATGAATGAATGTAACCTCTACCGTTAAATTTTTGAACTTTTCTTGGAGTTAAATAAAAGCAAAAAAAAATTTAATTAGACTGGGTTTTCCCTTAACTACCTTTTTTACCTTCAAATAAGTCCAAAGGGCCGAAAAAAATTAAAAATGAATTGTTTCCAACCCTCTTCAGTCGGGGAAAAACGTTTGTCTCGGCGTCAAAAAAAAAAAAGAGAAAAATAATTGGACTGGTACTCCCCTTTGGAACCCCTTTTTAACTCCAAGTCCAGTAAGGAACACTTATTTAACCAAACTTAATATACTTTATTTGTTTATAAACAAAGAATAGAAAAAAAAATCAGCAAAAAACAATAACTTTAAAATGATTAAATGGGAAGAGGTTGGCAAAGGATTTGCAAAAAAATTTCCAGATTTTCCAAAATTTGTTTTTAAGTTAATGCAGAATTTCTTTTAAATCAATTGGGAAAATTCTTTTTTACACAACGCAAAAAAAATTGTATCAATTTATTGGTCAATAAGCCTTTTTCTTCTTTAAACCCTTTTAAATTTTTTTTTAATGTTTTAAAAAAAACAACAATTTCTTTGAAAATGAAAAAAATTTCCCCGCGCAATTCTGGAATATTTTAAAAGTTTTTTCCCAACGAACCCCAAGTCAAACATCTTGGGTTTACGTCCCAAATTGCAGAGTGGCCCATAATTTCGTCACCAAGATGCTTTTGGAAAAAACCCCCCGAGGAAATTCAGATTTCCCGATTTTTTTTTCCTTTTCTCTGTGGTTTTTTCGATCTGGGGGAAATGCGAAATTGACATAAAAAAGCTAGGTGTCGAAAACGTAGGAACTAAATATGGGCTTTTAAAAATAAATTTTAAATTTGAAATTTAATGTACAGGATGTTTTGAAGTTTTTAATTTAACAAAACCTTTAAAATTTTGGATTAAAAACAAATTTTAATAAAAAATGGTTAAAATTGATTTAACTGTTGCAAGAACCATCAAATTCCTAAAATACAGATTTTAACTTTTGAGATAAGGTGGAAAGGATTTAAAAAAAATAGTTTTTTAATTATTACTGAGATAATGTTGTAACTTTTATAAAATGCTGTACATCTCTTCTATGCATCAAGTGATTTTGGTGTTTAAAATTTTTATTTTCTTTCCCAGTGGCGTTCGTCGTTTTGCATTGAATATTTTCCCCAAGAAAAATACTACCTTGCCTTGTCTTGAATTAAAATTACTTTTAAAATCCCCATTCATTAATATGGTCTCTTGGTTTTTCTTTGTCCAACGTATGATCAATTCCTTAATTTAATTACAATTTTGTTTAATCTTTTTATTATTTACCCTATAAAAATTTTTATAACTTTTATATAGACAATTTAAAAAGCTGCATTTTTTCATAAAATGTTTTATATCTTATAGTTTTGAGATATTGACTTTTAAAACAAAAATTTTAATATCTCAAGAACTAAAAAGATTAAAAAAAATTTATGCAAAAAATACAGTTTTTCAAATTGTCTTATAAAAAGTTTATATAAACACTTTTGACAGGATGATTAAATAGGAATAAAACAAAAATCTGATTTTTTATCAAAATACCAGTTTTAAAAATAGGAAAAAAATATTTATTTTATTTTTTTAAATATATTATTTTTTAAAAAAATACGATATATAATAAAATTATTCCTATAAAATTTTAGTAGCTCTTACAGTTTTTGAAATATTGACGTTTAAAATTTAAAAAAACCTTAATATCTCAAAAAACTTTAAAAAGAGATACAAAAAATTTTTAAAACAAAAATATAATTTTCAAAATGTCTATATTTAAAATAATAAAGATTTCACAGGCACACAAAAAAAAATTCTAAACCAGATATATAAAGTACCTTCCGGTATGTTTTTTGGTGCGCTAAAAACGAATCCAAAGTTAAAATTTACCTATCAGCCTTAGATTTTGCCCCAGCAACCTTCCAGCACCCCCCCGAAGGGTGAAAATTGATTTATTTGGAAAAGATATAACAAAAATATGTGCAAATACGTTTCTTGGTGTATTAAAAACGAATATAAAGTTAAAATTAACCCATAACCCTTGAATTTTACACTAGCAACCCCAAGCAACCCCTAGCATTACCCAGAAACCACCCTTAGGTCAATAATTTTATTTTATCTCAAGAATTAAAATAAATAAAATCTATTTTAGTGTGCTTAAAATGAATATAAAGTCAAAATTTACTCATCACCCTTACATTTTGCCCCAGAAACCCCTCAGCACCTTCCATCCCAAAGGATCAAAATTTTATTCATTTGGAAAAGATATAATAAATATCCGACATTACGTTTTTTGACGTGCTTAAAACGAATATGAAGTTGGAGTTTACGCATAACTCTTAAATTGAACCCTAGCAATCCCCAGCAATCCCCAGCAACCCCCAGCATCACCAGCAACCATCCTAAGAGCTAAAATTACCTGTAGAAACGCCACTGGTAGAGAAAATAAAAAATTTTGGGCATCAGAAAATGCATTTGATGCTAGAAGACATATACCAAATTTCATAAAGATGTCTACAATATTATCTCGTAATTATTAAAAAACTGATTTTTTTTTTAAACTTTATCACCCGTATCTCCAAAGTTAAGACTTTTAGGACACGGAAAGTTTATTTCAAAATAAGTCCAAGAAAAATTGACTTAATGATTTTTTTCCTTTATCATAACCTAATCTCGTATTTTACCAAAGCTAATACGGTTCTGCGAGAAAAATAAAAGTTATGGCCCTTTTGACATTATTAAGCTGATGTAATCAACCTCGCAGAAAATACCCTGTTCATACGAATATCCCGCAGTCGATCATTCTGCAGTCGTCTGTCAGTTATTAATATACGGTCCCCATGTCAAAGCCTATATTGACAAATTAATTTGTTCTGATTTAGCTGGCATTTGCATATACTGAACCGCAGATAAGGGAGTCACCACACAAGTATTTGCTTAAAAGAGTTTGTTTTAAATAAATCTTTTATAAGATCAGCTTTCGCCAGTCTGTGTGTTGCAATTTTTGCACAAGCTTAACTTTTTGTAACATAAAATTGTATTTACACGGTAATGCGTCAAGCAAAGTTTTAGTTCAGGAGGCCACCGTAAAAAAACCAAGCCCATAAGAGAACCGCATAAAACATTTTTTTTTTTTGTATTACTATGAACTATAGTCAATTTACAGCCGCACTGCTGCCTCAGCTTAGCGGG
The DNA here is from genome assembly GCA_019359885.1 of Listronotus oregonensis. NCBI lineage: Eukaryota > Metazoa > Arthropoda > Insecta > Coleoptera > Curculionidae > Listronotus > Listronotus oregonensis. The sequence goes on from JAHBCN010020080.1 coordinate 4,383, forward strand.
TTCTAATTGCACTTTTTTATGTGAAAAAAAATAAAAATAGCCCGAGGGCCTCTGGCCCGAGGGCTAGATTTCGACCTGATGGGCATTATAGTCCAGTAAAGCCCGTGGTGAATACAATGCTTTATGTTTTACCCAAAAAAGAGTTTTTCAATGACTAATTACATTATTTATTCGCAATATAAAAAATAAGTTGCACCTGTACCTGTATGCGTAAGTAGATAATGACTGGTGTTAAGTTTGACTTTGATGTTTCTGTCAGTTAGTCAGTTGGCATTTTATTTAACGATTTGCTCCAAATGGAAGAAATTCCACAAAATATAAGAGAAAAGGCCATAAAAGCGACCGAAAATCTTTTGCCAGTTAAATCAAGGCAACAGTATGATCGGGAGTATGGCATATTTGGTATTTGGAAAGATGCGAACGCAATTCTTCAAATAACCGAAAACGTTTTAATGGCATATTTCCAGGAACGTAAGTTATTGATTTTATTTTAATACATAAATGTTTAACAAACTTTATTATTTTTAGTCGGAAAAATACAGTCCAAGTATTCCACCCTAAGGTCTACGTTGATGGTCTATGAAAATATAGACATTTCGCAATACCATCGTCTCATATCTTTTTTAAAAGTTAAGTCGAAAGGATACGTCCCGAAGAAGTCTAAAGTTTTGGAAGGAGAACAAATATTAAAATTTATTAAGAAGGCTCCTGATGATATCTACTTGGTACACAAAGTCATATTGGTAATGGGTGTTTCTGGATGTTTAAGACGAGATGAGTTAGTCAAAATGACCATTGATGACATTGAAGATAGAGGAACAGTCTTGGTTATAAAGGTACCAAAAATTAAAACTTCAACTTCAAAAGTTTTACTATCATTGAAGAAGATTTAGGCGCTTTAAATTTAATAAAAAAGTACACAACATTAAGACCAGCTGGAATAAAGGAGCGAAGATTCTTCTATCTATAGAAAGGGTCGATGTACAGTACAACCCATTGGAAAAAATACCATAGGAGCGTCTCAACATTGATCGCAAAATTTTTAAAACTGGATAATGCAGAAGCTTACACCGGCCACTGTTTGCGTCGCACATCGTCAACTTACTTGTTGAGGCAGGTGCTTCGTTTGAAACGCTAAAACAACATGGGAAATGGAAAAGCTCTTCAGTAGCTGAAGGATATATAGAAGAAAGTATTTCATCCAAAAACAAAAAGGCCAAAATGATTGCCAATTCAGTTAATCCCGAGGTTAATTCCGTATCGACTATTGAAAATTCTTTAATGGACTGTTCTTCTATACAAAATAGCGTTAGTGCTACCACCGCTGCTACCATCACAAAAAACACCGACCATTCTATAGTGGATCAGCTACATTTTCCAGGACATTTCAAAATTGTAATTTTTATTTTGGAAATAAAGTTTAATTTTTAGTATTGTTTAAAGAAAAAAATATTTTTTGTATAAACTTGATCTTTATTGTGAGAGAAATAAAAATTGGATAAGCAATAAAATTTCCATATTAGCGCATTAGGGCATTATAAGCGGCCATTATCATAATGCCCGCTATAATGCCCTAGGTGTGATAGCAGGTATTATTGCTATCATAACATTCCGTTTCTAAGGTATTATAGATCAATAATAGATAGGTAAAACATAAAACTACTAAAATTTTTTTTTATAAATTTTTGTAGTCCTTTAAGTTTTTGAGATATTAACGAATTAAATTTAAAATAAAATTCAAATATCTTACAAACTTAAAAAGTTACGAAAAAATGTCATGGGCAAAAAATATGCCTTTTGGTTAACTTTATAAAAATAGTTATATACACATTTACACATAATAAGTAATGAAGAAGATATAAGCAAAAAAGTGATTTTGGTCATTAAAAATTTCGCTAATAATATTTTATTGGTACAAGTATACCAGCTCTGGTCTATTTAAAAATTAATTTAAAATATTCTATTTATTGAATAAAACATACTAATACACATGTGCCTCGAGGCAAAGGAGGATAACCTAGTGGCACGGATATTTTATTTAATTTTTTTTTTGGTCCAATAACTGTTCCCATACCTATCCACTTAAAACTTTAACTAAAATAAAACTTAAATATTATTTAATTGAAAATAATAATAATAATAATAATAATAATAAGTGCCCCCTCCAACTGGATTTTGTATACCTGGCAGGACTGAACAGTTCTCGATCTTCTATGCTTCTATGTGTATAGCTCATCGTTTATAATTTTTATTATCAATTAAAATAATTATATTATTGATTTATAAAGACAGTTACTCGTTCAGAATGATCTTGAGAAAATTTTAATGGAATTTTTTTATTATTTATTTTTTTGTCGCTTTAAGCCTAGAAGAAGTAGATAGCATAATAAGAAAATTGTTTTTAAATTTTAATATCAAATAAAATATATAAAAAAATAAGTTAAAAATATGATCAAAACTTTCTCAAGATCTTTCTGAACGAGTAACTGTCTTTAAAAAATTATTGATATTAATATTTAAATTACTAATAATGAAGCTAATAAATGCGTGGTAAAAATAAGACTGTATCTAAGGAAAACAGCTTATGTCGTTCACCCCCTGTTGTATATTAATAAATTCCATCAGTTGATCGATGAAAAAGCCGGGGACCCTGACTGTGGTTGATCTGTCAAAAGCACGATGCAGGCCGCGCGATATAATTAATGGCGTTCATATCATTATATTTTCATTCCCTAATCAAAGTCTGTCAATAAACGCGTGTTTTGATTAATTGGGATTCGTTGTTTGGTGCTGGCGGGGTGCAGCAGGATGCAGCAGGTTTTGTATTCGTTTGATGCCTCCGTAATGTACTCGACCGCAGTCGATGATTATTCGATTGCACTGTGTGGTGGTGTATTATTAAATATGTCTATTGAAAACATCTCTTTGGGTTTCAGTAATACAATTTTTTTAAAGAAACTAAGAAATTACTAGTAGTTTCATTTCTTATACAGGGTGTTCGGCACATGAGTGGACATACACATACGTAAATCTGAGATAGGTGGGGCCATCTGCTATATGGTCCACCTAGATATTTTTTAGATTTTTTTTTAAATTCTTAATTTTCAGATTTAAAACTTAAATAATTTTTTAAAACATTATGAAACTGACAACATTTTTATTTTATTTTCATTTAGACTAATACTAGAATCATACAAATTTAATAATTGAGGCCTATGACAGCTACAAAGAAAAATACAGGCCCTTAAACCGCAAAGAGAGGAAAATATAATTCTAAGAGGCAACTTTGCATTGCATTAAAAAAAAGGAACTAGAATGATCGAGTATTTCTAATATGCAATAACCACAATTTGCTTAAAAACAGCAATAGTCCAATAAATTAAGGGACAAAGCTGTAAATAAATCTATACAGTTTTCCCTTGTGGCGCATTTCTTAGGTCTTCGGGGATGCTTTCGAGCAAAAAAACAAAAAAAAAAGTTTATAAACATGGAAAAGGGCTAAAAATGGCCCCTCAAGACACGAAAAATGAATTTCCCGCTAATATCTGCTAAAATATGGAAATTGAAGAATTTTGGTGAAAAGAAAATATAAAGATTGCCTTGTAATCAACAAAAATGGTCCTTATAATTTTTTTTCGAAAAATCGATAGTTTTTGATATAACGGGACCCAAAAGTTCAGCTGCCGCTCTACCGCTAGAATACCGCTATCTTCATGAATTCACTTATAAGTGGGCGGACGAATTGTTCCATTACTCGGGCAATAATGTACATTTTTTAATCATTCAAAGTTTATCAGAATGAGAAAATCCGTACCTATCATTGCATATGAGTTTGGGTCCAGTCTGAATTTTCTAGAATATTAAAAAAAGCGGTCATAATTTTTTTTTCTTAATATTTTGAGAATATTCCACTAATTTATTGATATTATTTGAAAAAATGGTTTATTATTAACATTTCTTTTTTATAATGAGACTTTAGCAAGTGTTCAATGACCCCAGAAAATTTTCTTCACCATCTTTCTTGCGTTTTGATAAAAAATTTGTTTGCCCATCTGCATTTTTAGCCGTTTCCGAAGTTCTAGAAAATCTAAAAAATAAACGCGAATCAAAAACTCATCATGTATTGAAATGCTTTTGAATGCATATCATTTAAAACATTAGATTGTCTAGTTTCTAAATGTACTTTTTTCTTTTTTATAAGTCAAATAATTTTTCAAAAATCAGGTAAATTCATCACACCAGTGACTCGTGGACTCTCAACCAACCACATTTATCCAGTGTGGAATATTAGGGATTTTTCGACGGCTGTTTTTGCAAATAATAATAGTGTTGCGAAAAAAATATAAGGACCATTTTTGTAGATTTTAAGGTGATCTTCATATTAGGTAAAAACAAAAATTCTTTAATTTGCATATTTTTGCTAATATTCGCGGGAAACTCATTTTTGAGACTTTAGGTGGCCGTTTTTAGCGGGTTCCCACGTCGGAATCGTGATAAACTTTTTCTCGCTCGAAAGCATCCGCAAAGACCTAAGAATTGCGCCACAAATCAAATTTGTGCAGATTTATTTACAGCTTTGGGTAATTTTAGGTCTTCAGTTACTGGACTCCAAGAGTTATTTGTTAATTTATCAAAAGTAAAACTTGTAAAGAAATGACCAGCTCAATAAAGTTAAGAAAAACTCTTGCTGTTTTTAAGCAAATTGTGGTTATTGCATATCGTTCGAAAGGGCATGAATTGAATATGTTTTAGACTAATTTGAAATACTCAATCATTTCTAGTTTTTTTTTAATGCAATGCAAAGTTGGCTTGAAATTATTTTTTACCTCTTTTTGTGTTTTAAAGGCACGTATTTTTCTTTGTAGCTGTAATGGGTGCCAATTATTAAATTTGTATGGGTTATAATTGCTCATAATGTTTAGTTTTAAAAAGAAAATTAATCAACTCATCAAATCAAAGGGAAAAAGTAAAGGTGTATACACTCTCACACTGTCATCATAAATAGACCTAATTCAAATAAAGGGACACCATTACCTCCAATTAATTCGGCCATAACTCTTGTTACTTTTCTGACAATGCGTAACATATCTATTGTGTACGACCCTTTAATCGCACCCTTCGTCCCATTTTTAAATACATTATTTATACAGTTGGGTATCTGTACACTTAAAACCCAAACTTTTAACAATGAGAGATAATAAATTATATACATTACTGCTTGGGGTGCTTTCTTTTGGTTAGTTCGGATGTTCGATGTAATAAAGCACTATAAATAATTTGGATCAAAGGAAAGCAATTGTATTTTAGAAGAGAAAGGTTGTAAAATATATGGGGTATCTAAAGTAAATAAAAAAGCCGTAAATGACTTATAATAATCCTTTTCGGGGCGACCTTGAAAGCTTTTTAACACGAATTGTGCACTATACCTAAAACGATCCAAGTCCAAATACAGGGTGTCCCATTTTCGACACTTTTATAGGGCATCTCCCTAATTTTTAGTGCTATAAAAAAATAATATAGGCATCATGTATCTTTTTGGGTGAAACTACAACTAAATCAAAATTTGAAAATTTTCACTCTCTTAAGAGATACGAGAAAAATCCAAAAATTGTCAATTTTGGAATAATCCTATATTTTCTTAGGTAAAAGAGACAGAAAAATGTTTTATACAAAAGTTTCTTTATAGTTATTGTTAAATAATCTTCCTTTTTCAGAATAAGTATTAGGTCAGGTAAAAAAGTTATCGGACCTAACCCTATTTTTTTAAAACTTGGATTTCTATGCTATTTATTTAAACTTTATTACTTTAAACCTTTAAACAGTAGATTGATTATGAAACAAAGGCTAATGTCGTAAAAGAAAACTATGTTAACATTGTAGCCTTTCAACTATAGACCTATATCTCTTCTTTCAGTTGTTTGCAAAGTAATGGAAAAACTCATTAATTCCCAAATCTTAAAGTATCTGGAAAAACATAAGATCTTACATGATAGACAATATGGATTCCGTCACAGTAGATCCACAGCTGATCTTCTTTCCTTTGTCTCACACAACTGGAACAAGTCCCTTGAGTTTCTTGGTGAATCCCAGATCGTTGCTCTTGACATATCCAAAGCTTTCGATCAGGTCTGGCATAATAGGCTTCTTAACAAACTTCCTTCTTACGGTCTTCCACCTAAGCTTTGCTCTTGGCTTTCCAGTTTTCTTTCTAATCGACGTATATCAGTTAGTGTAGATGGTCATTCCTCCAGCTTCTACCAAATTAATGCTGGGGTGCCCCAGGGCTCAGTGCTGGCACCCCCGCTGTTTCTTGTACACATTAACGATCTTCTCTCTTTCACAATCAATCCCATTCATAGTTTTGCTGATGATAGTACCCTCCACTCTAGTATTGAATTTCTTAAGCCACCATTTAATCCTGATTTCGAAAACAAGCGCCAAAAATCTTGTTCGGTTTAATGCCTCGAACACAGTCATGTTCGCTGCCGCGAAAAAAGTTCTGCAGAACAAAGAGTCGTTTAATCTTGAGAATAACCTCAACTGGCACAAACACATTTTATCGATAGCTTCAGCAGCTTCAAAAAAAGATTGGATTTCTCTTCCGAGCCAGAAAATATTTATTTTCTTCCAATCTGTATACTCTGTATGTATCCTAAATCAGACCCTCTTTAGAATATTGTTCTCATGTCTGGGGAATGGCAGCTCCCAACAGAGCAACACGTAGTGCAACTTTTATGCATCCTTTTACAGTTCAGTTAGAGAGGCCCCGAACTTCCCCCTTTCTTCGTTCCTTCATCCCTAGAGGGTCAAGACTATAGAACCTGCTGCCCGCAGAAGTTTTTCCTTCTCCTTCCAATCTCCAAAATTTAAGTCCCGTGTGAACAAACTCCCCTCACCACACTGAAGACACCCACGGTACATTAGTACTTAGGCATCAGCCTTCGTGGACTGTCCCAAGATAAAAAAAAAGAAGCTAGTAGAAATACATCACACAAGTAGATAGTGGAGTTTAAAACAAGCTAAAAAAAAGAAATTACTTTCTAAGCAATTAGATTACTTAAAAAGTTATTTACTATTAATTGATAATCCAAATACAATTACCTTTCCTGAAAAGTAATTAAATTAAAGTAATCCAATTACTGTAATTTAATTAAAGTAATCCAATTACTGAAAAGTAATTGAATACGATTTTTTAAATTATTTTAGTTCAATTAAGGACAGCTCTGCACAGAGTGTATGGACTTTTCGGTTTTTTGATGGTTTAACATCAGAATACCTAACAAATGAATTTTCTTTCCCAACAATACATTTTTGGCTAACAATTCCAAGTAATGAAAACTACCTATATTTTATATACTAGCAAGTAAAAGATTTTAAAAATTTTTGAGTCATAAATAAAAGATTTTTTTATTAAAGTAGAATATAAATTTAAAAAATAAAGTTGACAATTTTGTCTAGTATTGTGAAAAAAATTGTTAATTAAACCTATTTAACCAATATTTTTTGTATATTGAAGATACTAAAATATAGATAGAAGTAAGTGTTATAATTCTTTTTAGTTTACATAAGTCTTTGGACTTAGCTTAACAAGTATATCGTACTGCTCTCTTTTGCAATAAAAACATTAAATATAATGGATGCTGATAGAAATTTCTCCAAAAATAAAAAGTCTAATAATCGATTATATTCAAGCAAAATAAATAGATTACAAAATGGAAATCTATTTTAATTTATAGGGAAGTACTCTGATAGCACTGATATCATACCAATTAGATGCAAGTTTACGAGCTAATTTTTTTCTTCTTTGAAATTAAGTTTAATATCGACATTAATTCCTAAAAATTTAGTATCTATATAAAGATGATTTTATAGGTTCATCATTCAAAAATATGTTATTGAATTTAAATGTTAAGATTAAGTAAGAGTTACACTCTGATTTGATTTTTAAAATATTATTTTCAATAACATCGTAAAAAGAATTTGTATTTGTGTTATTCCATAAAATGGTTGTTATGGAAACATAGTAAATTTTCCTTTTGTATCGAGTAAAGCTAAATCATTTATAGATAATAAAAATAATAAAGTTTCAAGAACAGAACCCTGAGAAACACCATAATTTATATTTCTACTTTCTGACAGACCATTAATTAAACGTACAATTCGTGATCTTTCTAAAAATATGACTCAAACCAATTTAAACAAGATACCACCATTTTTGGCTTTATTTTATGGTATCATCCTGTATAGCTACAGGTTGGTGCAATAAAAAAAATGCTTATTTGGACTTCCAAAATAAAATTCCAAAATATCAGAAAAATCTATCGGTGACTCAAACCCATAAGAAGTGTGCCATGTCCTTTTAATTTTTTTAACAGATTGATTTACACAGTCAAAAGCTTTAGGTAAATTACATAAAACAAATAGCTACTAATCTTTTTTTATTTTAAATTATTCTTTTAATCTTTGTTTCCTTGTTATTATTTTTAAATTTCGGGATATTACCATTACTTAAGTCAAAATTTTCAATAGCCTAATATACCAGGGCTGTGTAGATATGGTTAGTGTATTTTTTTTTTTTTTTACGTCTTTAATCCTCTTTTTTATGTCTAGTCTTGTTTGGCCAATGTACGTTTTAGGTCAGTCAAGACAGTCTATTTTATATATTAAATTTGTTTGACTTGTGTTTTCTATTGTAGATTTAAGTTGTATCAAACTATCTTCATTTATGGGCAATACACAAATTTTGAAAATTGTACGATACTACTCGAACGATTTGATCCTTTTCTGGAGTTAACTGAATGATTCTTCCTAATAACCATTTAAATGGAGGCAAGTTTTCATTTCGAACAAGGACAACCTGGATTACCATTTTTCCACTTATTTCTTTGCCGTCAGTGGTTTCCTGATTAAAAAGTGAAAAGAAGTTGAAGATCATGAGGATCATTTGACATAGGGTATAATGGACGGGAAGTCAATATTTCCTTAATTTAAATTAAAAATGTACTAAATTCCTCATACGTTAAAAAAGTATCACCCACAACTCTACACAAGTAGTGTTTAACCCCCATTATATTTGACTTCCAAAGTACTCCAAAATTGAAAAAATTTGGTAAAATAAAAAGCCACTCGTACAAAATTTTTAAATGTCATTTTGGGGTTTTCACACAAATTCATACAATTCTTTAGGAACTCTTCAAGGTCCAATAAAATTCGATCCGTTATTCGAATATATATGTGAAGGACATAGAGGAGGTCAGTGGTGAAGGAATACCTCGTCTAGCACACAATCGCCTAACAGTTGCAATGAAAGAGTCAGTACTCAGGTCTGTCAGATTGTGGTTTATATCCAAAACAGTTCACACACTTTCTTACTACAGATTTTGCTACATTTATACCTGAAGATATTAAGCTTTTAAAGTTCTTTCTAAATATTTTAGCAATATGAATTTCGTAACGCTTCAGAAGCAATCTTCTCAAGCAGTCTTAAATCGCAGATTACTCATATAAATTAATTTTGTTGTTACTCAAAATGAATACAAAATATTTTTATTGCAACTTATCGGAAAGAAAAATCTACCAATAAATTAAGTGTCTTATCAAAAAAAAAAGTTAATTTTATTTCGTATCTTTTTTGTTTTAATTCTAACTATTTTTTTCCCCTTTTTTTTTTTTTTTAGATTTTGCTGAAAAAAATACATAAGTTAGCTATTTTACGTATTTTTAATACGAGAAAAAGCACAAATATAGTACAGTTGGGTGACCTAGGAAAAACCAATTCATTTCCTCTTTAATAAATAAATTAGCATTGTAAATCTTAGGTAAAATACCCTGTATATTTCCCAACCACTTTATTACACCTTAACGCAGGGTCTAGGTCTACTTTCGAGACCTAAGTTATTCAATAACAGCCCGCCTCACCTCCGGTTAACACTTCTATTATCACGGTAACTGTTAACCATTTCTATTGTACAGTACCCTTTCTAAAACGCGTAATTTATGTAACAAACCCAAAAGGTATAAATAATATTCATTACGGGTTGGTCCCCTCTTCGAAACCCAACGATTGGATGCGATGAAAAACGGCACCATTAATAACTGCAAGACATACACTTTTTCCGCCACATCCATTTATCTAGACCATTTATGTAAGAAGCCATAAATCAGGCCGGATGTACGGCGGTTAGAGTTTTCGCACACGAAGAAATGTGTGTCGGTGGACGATATATTGTGAAAACGGTAAAATTAAAATAGGTACAATAAAACAATGAATTTATTTTGTATTAAACTGAACAAGTCTTCTTTTCTTTCTTTTTTTTTTCCTCCCTGACGCCTGGCTGTCTGTTATTATGCGGATCCGCTTGTTTTTGTAAGCCTTCCTGTTATTTTCTTTTGTACAGTGCAGTAAAGCGTATATTTTCGTTTGAAATACAAAAAATGTTTTCTAATTGGGTTGGAGAATTTTAAATTTTTCATTTACCAACCCCTGCTCCCGTTTCCTGCTCAATTTTGGAACCATCCGTATCCCGATGATGTCTCCAACAGTGCCGGGGGGGGATTGAGTTGCTCCCCCTTACTTCGATCTGAGATTTAAACCTCGAATTTTTTTTTAAATGAGTGTTGGGGGAAACATCTGGTCTGTTCTTTCGTCCGGATGTTTTAACCTGACTTTTTATTTCCCCTTATGTTAAATAGCGTAAACACCAGTTGGTTTTTTTTGCCGTTCTTGACTCTCCCCTCACTATGAGGTTAAGCGGTAGAGGGTCCAAAGATACTCCATTGCATGTAACATAAAAAATTGGGTTAGGTTACATTTAGAATAATTTTAGTTTTCCCATATTACAATGTCACATTTTAATGTCTTATAACAGTTTTTTAAAAACAAAAATTCCCAAAGAAAATGGGTAAAATTATCACCACAACTTTGATGAAAATAAATTTTCACCAAAAATTTTTTATGAACATTTTCATGGGACTTTTTTTAAAAAACATCACTTGTGGGTTTTTATACTTAAAATTA
>JAHBCN010020081.1:0-15390 GCA_019359885.1 Listronotus oregonensis
AGTGCATCTTTAGTTTGAAATAAATTTAATAATCAAAAACAAGTTATTTTTGGGAAAAATGCTAGCACCTTAGGGCGTCGGTTAGTATGTTCAGTTGCTCTCTTTTCTACGAAAGAAATATTTTTTACAGTATTTCTCAAATTTGATATAACATTATTGATGATTTTTTAAAATTGAAACCCAAGTTTTTTGAATGTATTGTTAAAGGGTATTTTAAGTTATACATAAATTTCCAGTTTCAAATTTTTCTCCCGTGTCGTCACTCAGATATTAGGTAAAAAAATGTATTTAAAAATAAACCATGTTTTAATTACATTAAAAAAAATTAAATTAAAAATGTGTATATGATACATCCTGTATATTCAAAAGTCAAACTAAATAACGTTAAATGTCATTGCGAGCAAAAAGGGTTCCATAATTTTTTTGATATCGGTATGCTAAATGGTTATAACGTCAAATTTGAGAGCTGTATTCTGTTACGCTTGTTTAGGATTTTTTTACATCCAACTTTACATTTTTATGTAGAAGGGCTTGCTAAATCCAAATCCACGATCAGAAGTAAGGTAGAACGTGTATTTTTTTCTAACCTCAAAAAACGAACTAGAAACACTATTTTCAAATTTTCGCGTTAGATTCTGAAAATTTAGGATTACGCATGTGTTTTTCAAGATGGCGAATAAATATTTCGAAAATCAGCGGATTTGACCCAAATTTCGTACGAGGTAGAACGTTCCTTATTTCCAATCTAAAATCAAATTTAAAACATTCATATTTGCGGATCCAATATGGTGGATAAAATAAGTAAAAACAACAGACTAATGACAAATTTGATACATATATGCAAATTTAGGCAAATATAAATTTCGGAAACATAATAAACGATATAAAAACCACTATCGAAAGAACTGACAACTGGTTCTGGGTTTGTTATGTTATTTTTTTTAAAAGTGTTATGGAATAATTAAATCTTTTTCATTATGTTCATCTCTTAAATTTTAAATACCAAGGTACTAACTTTAAATTGGTAAACTTGCATGGATCAAATTTGTCTTCAATCTGTTATTTTTGCTTATTTTATCTACCATATTGGATCCGCCATCATAAATATTTTAAATTTGACTCCAGAATCGGAATCAGCAATCTCAAAAACCACCTCATACGAAATTTGGCCTAAATCCGTTAATTTTCACAATATTTATACGCCATTTTTTTTTATCTTGGGACAGTCCACGAAGGCTGATGCCTAAGTACTAACGTACCGTGGGTGTCTTCAGTCTGGTGAGAGGGAGTTTGTTCACACGGGACTTAAATTTTTGGAGATTGGGAGGAGAAGGAAAAACTTCTGCGGGCAGCAGGTTCCATAGTCTTGACACTCTAGGGATGAAGAACGAAGAAAGCGGGAAGTTCGGGGCCTCTCTAACTGAACTGTAAAAGGATGCATAAAAGTTGCACTACGTGTTGCTCTGTTGGGAGCTGCCAAAGAAGGAATTATACTGGCCAACTCCTCTGAGCAAAGCCGTGAAAATACCTATAGAAGAGCGACAGATCCCCTACAGCTCGACGGTGGGCAAAAGAGGAAGCCTTTCTGTGAGCGTTGGATCATTAATAAGACGAACGGCTTTCTTTGAATGGAGTCCAGAATGCTAAGTGTTGTAGGGGACGCCATTCCCCAGACATGAAAACAATATTCTAAAGAGGGTCTGATTTGGGATACATACAGAGTGTAAAGATTGGAAGAAGAGAAATATTTTTTGGCTCGGAAGAGAAATCCAATCTTTTTTGAAGCTGCCGAAGCTACGGATAAAATGTGTTTGTGCCAGTTGAGGTTATTCTCAAAATCTTGATCTTGAAAAACACATACGCCATTTTATATTCACCATCTTGAATTTTCAGACTCTGACTTTTGATTCGTAATCAAATCAAAAAATCCTTCTACACAAAATGTGGGCAAGATCTGCAAAGATTTAAAAATAGTGATTTTAAGTCCGTTTTTGAGGTTAGAAAAAAAACGCACACATCCTACCTTAATTTGGGTCGCGGATTTGGTCGTGGATTTGAAGCAGTAAAGTATTTTTCAGTAGTTTTTAAACTAAGAAAAAAATAGTGATGTGTTGGCGGAATTCTGACCCTGAATTCGTAATCAGGAGAATAAATTACTACGGAAAACATATGTCCAATGAAAAGTATACTCATTTTTTTTGTGTAACTGTGTCATTGGTAATGCCGTATCTTAAACTTGGATATACTGTATAAATATTTAATACATAAAAAAGGCGCGAAGAAAGTGCTACAGGAGTTCTTCTCGCCTGAGGTGGTTCTATCCTACTTGCCCTTTAGAGGACTGGTGAAGTCTTAGCAGACGTTTCGAATAATGGGTGAGTGAGTTTGTTTTTCCTTTTTCTTTTTTTCGCATGATAAAGTTGGAAAAAATGATGATGGCACACTCGAGTGTAAAGTACTCCGGGGGTAAAATACCGCTCCAGTCGGATCTATATTTAAGGGGGTGCTCATGGGTGTCTACCATCACAAATACTTGTGGGCTTCCTTACCCCAGTCAAGACTTTATTCACCACTACCCTTAATCCTCTAAACCCTACATACTTTTTCTAATTGAAAATCAAATCGCTTTATAACGTCAATCAACTAGAACTAACCACACACAAAGCGTGCAGTACCAGAATAAAATTGTTATTCTTTTACCTTAACGTACTTTTTACACTGCTTTTAAAGGGTTTTCCATTAAGAACGATATGGTTTTAAAATAAAATAAAATAAATGTTTTAGATATCAGAACCACACTTTTTATATTATCTTAATACAATAAAACCATTTATGTTTTGAATAGCACGTCGTTTAAATGTCCACCCCTTTAACTGTACACAGAGCGAATTGGGAGAATCAATTTTTCGAAGCTTTGTGCAATAAAGTTCGGAAAAATGATTCAATCGTTCAAAGCATCGAGGGTATTCAGTGGTCTTGTTTGCATAAACCTTAGATTTTAAATAACCCCACAAAAAAGTAATCTAAGGGAGTCAAATCACAGCTTCTTGGTGGCCAGGCAACAGTTGCATTTCTTGAAATTATCCTTTTACCAAACTTTTCTTGCAATATGGCGACAGTTTCATGAGCAGTGTGACATGAAGCGCCGCCTTGCTGGAACCACATATCTTCCAAATCAAGCGCATTCAAATTTGCCAATAAAAATTTTGTCAACCTCTGTCGATGTCGTTCACCATTTACTGTAACGGAATCTCCAAACTCATTTAAAAAAAAAATGGTCCAACGATACCACCATGCCATATACCACACCATACAGTTTCCTTTAGGGGATGCAAAGGCTTCTCGTGAATCTGTTGTGGATTGTTTTTACACCAGAAACGACAATTTTGCTTATTTACGTATCCACTTAACCAAAAATGAGCCTTATCTAAAAAGATATTTTTTCGGCAAAATTGTGATTCCGTTCAAGTCGTTCTAAACTCCAAGCAGCAAATTCGCGGCGCCAACGATGGTCCAGTGGCTTAAGTTCTTGGGTCAAAACAATCTTATACGTGTGTTAATTTAAATCTTTTTGCAAAAGTCGCGAAGTTGTTATTTGTTTAAGTCCCAACTCTTGGGCACGACGAGAAATTAATAAATTTGTATCTTTTGCAACACTATCTCTTACAGCAGCAACATTCTTAACAGATCTGCCTTTTCGGCGTCTTACTGGAGTTTTTACATCGTGAAGAGTAAAATTACTTTTAAATTTCTCAACGATGCGACAAATGGCAAGCACAGAAAGGCGATTATCTAGACCAGGGGTCTCCAAACTACGGCCCGAGGGCCACATCCGGCCCGCGGACAGATTTTGTCCGGCCCGCGGAGAGCTAGCATACTTGAAAACTCCTTTTAGAGAACAAATAATTTTTATAGCAAATTAAATTTAGTTTACTGAAGTATTCTAATTTTATGTTGAATAATTATTAATATGACATCTACATTGATATGGTCATGGGCTAACTCCGCTAACTCATAACATTCTTGTAGGCTTATTGTTATTGTTTTTGTGATAAGTTGGATAAAGAAACACAGAATTGTAATGAGTAAAGACATATGCAGAAAATTTAACTTCAGTATATAATAACTAACAAATTATTGAAATGAATCCAACTAACATTTTATACATTTTAAATAATCACATAACTTATAACAAACATAATGACATATGAAATACTAATGAGATTTATGTAATTGAGATTTTCCACTGACAATAGTTTGTAGTTGTGGACTAATTTTACTTGTACCAATTATTAAAAGAGATTTAAGATGCTCATCAGTTAATTTCGATCTGTAAACATTTTTTGTGTACTTCATTTTTGAGAAGGTTTTCTCACACAAATAAGTAGTACCAAAAACAGAAAACAGACCACGAGCAAATTTATGCAAATTATCAAATTGTGTCAGTGGAAGACTCTTATAAAATTCCAACAAAGATGAGTTTTGATATTTGTTCTTAATTATATCACTGCATTGTAAATCAATCATTTCCATTTGAAGTTCCGGGGCTAGGGTTTCAATGTCAGTATTCTGAAAAATCTTAATTTGATTCGCAATGGTATCAAAGTCCGAGAAACGAGTATCAAAATTTATCTTCAAAGCACTCAAAGTTTCGATTGCAAAATCGATAGGAAACTCAGTCTCAGTAGTGTGGCTGAATATTTCACATGTTTTAAAATGTGAAAAACATTTACTTCGTAGTTGTGATTGAAACAGTCTCAATTTCTTCCGGAATGATTTGATATTAGTGTATAAATCAGGAAGATGCTTGTTTTCTCCTTGCAATCCCAAATTCAGTTCGTTCACATGTTTTGTCAAATCAACATAGAATGCTAACTTCCACAGCCATGCGTTGTTTTGTAATTCAGTAAGAGGGCGATGCTTTTCATTCAAAAAAATTTCGATCACTGCTCGAAGTTCAAAAAAGCGCTGAAGGACTTTCCCACAACTAAGCCAGCTTACGGCAGTATGATAAGGTAAGTCAGTTTCTCTAATCTCTTCAATAAATTGTCGGAATTGTCGGTGATTCAGCCCAAAAGATCTGATAAATTAACAGTTGATATGACTGGTTTCAGAACGTCAGACATATCCAAACATTTTCCGCACAAAGACTGTTGATGAATGATACAATGTAAGACTAATGGTTTTGAACTTCCGTCATTTTCTACAGCCTTTGACACAAGAGCGACCACTCCTTTATCTACATTTCAAGTTTTTCCATCGAAGGTTCTTTTGATTAATGGCCATTTCAACTCCTTTAAAAATATCTGTACCAGTAGTTGTGCCATGAATACTATACATACCAAGAAGTTCTTCGTGCACTTCATAGCTTTTATCTACTCCTCGAATATAAATCAACACCTGAGCAGTATCTGACACATCCGTTGACTCATCCAAGGCCAAAGAAAACCACTCAAAATGTCCATTTTTGTCGAACAGTTGAGAGGATATATTTTCAGCGATGTTTTCTACCCTTCGAGCCACAGTGTTTGCTGACATACTGACAGTTTTTAATAAATTTACCTTTTCAGGGCACATTTCTTCGGCTACTGCAATTATGCATTCTTTGATCATTTCTCCATCGGTGAATGGTTTTCCACGTTTTGCAATTTCAAGAGCCACACGAAAGCTGGCACGAGTTGCAGCCTCTTGTTCAGTTTTGAGTTTTGTAAATGAAGATTGCTGCGATTTCAATCCGCGCTGCATAGCTTCGAATTTTTCTGTCCGCAAACTTCCTGTATATTTTGAGTAATTTTGAAAATGTTTTGTTTCATAATGACGTTTAATGTTATATGCTTTGAGAACGGCTATGCTTTCATTGCAAATCAAACATAGCGCCTTGTTACTGGACTCAATTACGAAATACTGAATGTTCCACTGATCTTTGAATTTTCTGCATTCACTATCAATTTTTCGCTTCTTTTCCATACTACTATTCACACACAAAAGCAACAATTCAAATCAAAATACTGTTATAAAGATGTCTTAAACTTAAACACGCACAAACACGTTTTAAGGAGGTATGCAATATTTTATTTAACAACAGTGTCATAGGAACTGACTTGTGGTTGCGCCACTAGCCTTCTTATATATTCCAATTACTGCCATCTAGAAGTGAGTGGAAGACACCAGAACTTTCTCGAACCAACGAGATTATTCTGTACGTGCTATTAGCGCCATCTGTTAGCGATAGAAGGTACTACCTATTTCCGCTTGTGTCCACCAGATGTCGTGTCACGTTACTCCTCATGGCTCGTACTCTACGACTAATCTAGAAATTACAGATAATGACAGGAAAATTAATAATATGCAGTGTTGCCGTTTTGCGGACTTTAGTCCGATTTGCAGCCTTTTTTAAACGTTATGTACTTTTTCGGACTTTTTTTCATCAGTGGACTATTTCACTTCTTACCACCGGCAACAATGATAATATGGTTTTGGCCCTCGGAACTTACTGGAGTAATCAGTATGGCCCTAAGGCTGGAAAGTTTGGAGACCCCTGATCTAGACCAAAGTTTCCGCGAAGTGCGCGAAAAGTGTTCACAAAAGAAGGACCAGTTTTGTACATTTTTTGGACAATAACCAGGCGTTCTTGGAGCGAGTATTTAGCCATAATAAATTGTTGGAGTTTACTGAACATAAATGACAACTATTGACAGGTATAACTTTATTACCATGGTTACTACATTATTACAAAATCATATCATTCTTAATGGAAAACCATTTACTTAAAAATTACCAAACATGGCAACGTCGCTCGTGTAACCGGCCGCGAGCGTTACAAAACAGCAGATAACAATAAAAAGAAGAAAGAAAGATATTCGTAAAAGCAAAAAATCAATACAATAAAATACAATATAATAATTTCCGAGAAATGACCCCATGGAAACGCGGATTCGACGTTCCAACAACTCCGAACAATATTAGAGACAACATCAGACATGGAGGCATTATCGGCATTCGTAAGAAAGAAATGCACTCTTAAAACATCTGTTAAAAAGATTTAATTAAGAGGTGGTTGAATAATTACTTTTGAGATGTTGTTTTTATGCTTACGAAGATATGTTTTAACAAATCTTGCATTACAATATACTTTTTATAGCTTTATGGGTTTTGTTAAATACTTAAAAAAAAAACGTTAATGGGCTGGTTCTCTGTCATTTACACTAATCCAAATAAGTATTTATTATTTTTATTTATAGTTTTTTAGTTTGTTCGATATACAGAGTGTCCTAAAATTAGCCTATATTTTCACCCTATCGTCAGCCATAACTTTGCTGCTACACTTTTTCTTATCTTGGCAAATTTTTTGACTGCTTTGTCTGTAGCAGAGCTGAGACGAATCCTTCAAAAAAGGAATTGATTTAGGAACCGAATCACCAGTACGAATCACGATTCCTTTTTTAAGAAAAAAAGGAATTGAATCCACGGAAATATAGTTTTTCTACTACTGTATAAATAAGAAAACTTTGTGGTCCTAGCAACGCGAATGATAACGAAAGAGAACCTTCGTGTTACCTGGTTGCTAAGCGTTGCTAGCTACGAAAGTAATATTTTCAGCGCCTGGACAAAAAAGTAAGAGTAAAAAAAAGAAAATATGCTTGTGGGAAATATTAGGATTTATTTATAAAAAGTAACTAATTTATGACAAAATATTTTAAAAAACTAGGTTAGGTATTAACATTAAAAGTAATTGTGCAATTTGAGCAATTAGCAAAAGAAATTGGAGGAATAATACTTGAATCAACAGTTTTTAAATTTGTTGTTGGGGTATCGTTATCACCTTTAACTACGTTAATATTCATATTTTTCACTGTTACTTCATTAGAGGAAATATTGGTAGGAATTTCGTGTAAAATCTTCTTTGAAATTTCCACCTTATTACTATAGGATTCAGCAATATATCCCTACGCAACAGAAGAAGACTTCCAACCTCCATGCCTTTTTAAGTCCAAAATATCGACATCCGAAGCATTGGCAAGGAACGTAGTTGACGTTCTTCTAAAAGAATGGCCAGTGTATCTACTGATGTCTTCAAGCTTCAAAAACTTCGCAATTTCTTTAGGTACATTTTAAATAGTGTGCTTTCCAATTACTTGATTAATACATTTACCTCTTTCATAACGATACAATAAACGCTCATCTAGAGCATTCCTTGGTCTCAGCTTAATATATTCCTGTAGAAATCTGACATAAGGAACTGAGCCTTCATCGTTGGTTACTACAAAGTTTCTTTTAACTTTATTTTTAGACTCCACTATTTTTACTATAGCCACGTCATTTCTTATTTCTACATCAATTAGCTTTATTCTGTATATTTCGTCTGTCCGGCATGCCCCAGCCACTCCCATAATGGCTATTACTTTCATTGCTAAGTAACTTTGATCAGGCGCGTTAAGTAAAAACTTTATGATTTCTTCTTTTTAAAATTTTTGACTTTTTTGCCTCATAACCATCGTTTTTCCTTTTAATAATAGCAACTAGTTTCTTGAACTCCGAAATATCTTGATTTTTGTTTACGGAAATTGTTAACTTGAGCATGGAATATACAGACCAGAGGGTTGGTGGTGATAAAGACTCGGATTTTTTTTGAAAATACGCCAACATCACATTCTCGTCAATCCGCCCCACATTTTTTGTAGCAAGCCATTCAGAAAACCATTTATATGTTTGATGGTACCTCTCTTTAGATTTGTCTGGCAGAAGTGAGGCACACGCAAGGTCAGCTGCCTTTTGATGCCATTTTCATATTCATTTAACATTTTAAAATGGAAATGGATTTATACTAAATTAACAATAATTCAAAATCTGACAAGTGCTGATGACAGACAATGTCAACAATAAATGTGTTGCTATGGATTAATTTTTAACAGGTAAAATTTCAAAATCTCTGATATTTCTATTAAAACATGATGTTAATGATTATTAAATTATGCGATACATAGAACAGTAGCAGAAAAATATAATACATTACACGATGCGAAAGGCCTTTCAAGTGTTTGGAGGTTTTAAATAGCCTCGGCTTCGCCTCGGCCATTTAAAAACCACCTCACACCAAAAAGTAAACTTTCGCATCTTGTAATGTAAATAACTATTTAGCCTCATTTTATAATGCTGTAACTCTAAAAAAGTAGTTTTTGGTAAATATTTGTCCAATTAAAATGTTTTTTGTTTGGACCGGAAAAACAAAATGTTTTGGATAAAAATCGCATGTTAGGTGTGTTTCCTTATTTAAAGATTTTAATATGCAGATGTTTAAAAATTCTTCATCGTTATTTCCGAAAATTAATGTAAAGCTAATAAAGAATCTTAGGTAAAAATTTGGAATTTTAAAATGGAAGATTCAAAATGGCGGATTTTGGCATTTATAAACCGATGTATCTGAAATTCAAAATATAAATAGAAAACTTGTTTTTTGTTTAAGTTGTAAATAGGGGATATTGTAATTAGGTTTCTGGGTATACCCAGAAAAATGAAGGACGTTAGCTAGAAAAAATCCACCGTTTATATCGAACATTGTCTAACATTCTAAAATTAGGAGTATGAAAATGGGAAAGCTTAATTAGGCTTCTAATTACCAAAAAATAAATAAATAGAAGAAGTCAGTTAAGCAAGGATTTTAGGAAGCTCCTCCCCAAATGCGTAGAGTGGGGGATGAAGTTTGTATAGAACTTCGTCATTTCTGGACTAAGAAGTTATGAAAATTGGTAGGTGGGCTATTGATTATGATCAAAAATTACCTGTTTTAACATTTTTAGAATTACAACCCTTAAGGGGATAAAATGGGGATGAAATCGTCATTTTTAAAGTTGTAAATATGGGAGTTGGTAATTAGGACTTCTGATTACCAAAAAAAAAAAAATAAAGACGTCAGTTAAGCAAGGATTTTAGAAAGCTCTTTCCTAAATGGGTAGAGTAGGGGATAAAAGTTTGTATAGAACTTCGTCATTTCTGGACTTGGAAGTATTAAAATTGGTAGGTAGGTTATTGATTACAAAAGGGGTAATCTAATGATCTGTTTTAAAATTTTTAAAATTACGTAACTTGAAAGATGAAAGTTTATATTAAAAAATCGTCATTGTTGAAATGGTTATTATGGTAGTTAATCAGGTTTCAATTACTCACAAAAATAGAAAATGGTAGTGTTCTTGGAACTTTATCCCATAAGGGTTAAAAGGGGGAGATAGAAGTTTGTCTGAGAAATTCGTACTTCCTTATTTACAAACGACATTTATATTAGCAAATAATAACAAATGAAATACGATAAAATAAAGTTGCTCAATAGCAAGACGCTCAGTACGCCGCAGATGTGTGAAGGAAGACGGAGCTCAAGGAACGTGAAGTGATGTGACGCAATGGAGTAAAAGGGGAGGGAGGGCAATATCTTGAAAAAACAAAACAACCAAAATTGAGTAGTCCATGCGGGCAAAGCCGTGGGCGAAATGCTAGTTTGAAATGAGATTGTGGGCAGAACTTGGTCTAATTTTGGATCTTGGTACCTTAAGAGGCCTAGATTTTTGGATAGGAATTTACTCCTATTTTACATACGTATTTTTGCTATGATTCTCCTTATGTTAACTGCTTGACTCCACAGTATTATGTAAACAATTATATTAGGGTAAGTTACTTTTTATTCTATATTACTTTTCTTCAAATTCCAGATTATATGATTCTCTATATAAAATGCTTAAATTAACTATGTGTGCATTTCTTTTTTTTTTCTTCCAAACATCACCAACGGCACTTCAAGTAAATAAAACGGAAAGAGCAGATTTGGAATTGTCGTTGGTGCGACAGTTAAATGTAAGCGTCAGAATTCATAAAAAATTAAAATGATGTTTGCACTGGTTAAATATTTCATATAATTTAAATGAAATTATTCATATTCTAATGGAATTCTGATTTGGAAAGGTAAGGACGTCGCATTCATATTTAGCTTCTGTCCGAATTAAATTTTGGCGTGATATTTTATTCATATTTAACTCTTATGGAACGCGTGATAGCTTGACTATAGTCTAAATAGGTTAGTTTCGGGTGGAATTAAAAATTCATCTAAATGCCAAATTAAAAATATTGGATCAAAAGTTTTACTGTATTATTCATCAAATTTATGAAATTGCTTCTTTTTAATTTACCATAGAGATGCAGTTTTACTTTGTTATAAGGTAAAAATATAGGTTATTAGCGGATATTTACTTAAAATCAGTCTAAATTATCCACATTCCTGTCAAATTTAAAATATCTTAAAAATTGACACAATGACTTATGTACTATTTCGTTAATTTCTTCAAATTTGAATCCCACAGTAAACCATTTTTTAAAAAGTGGTAAATAGAACATAAAATGCCAAAATTTGCACTAAAGTTAACTTCTCCCTGTTTTGTACAGTATGTCTGGCAATGGGGTAGACAAGAGTGCAAAGGGAACAAAAATTTCATTTTTCGGGGAAAAGTCATTCTTTATAAAAAGTTTTGCCTGCCGAAAAAATACGATTGTCGATAAAAGAAATTTAAAATTGTATACAGGGTGTTCCAAAAGTTAAAAATTTTAATTTTTTACAAGAATAAAGTACCCTTATTTCAAAGTTTTCAACAAAATGCTGCTTAAGGAACTTGTTTAAATTATCATATCTTTTAGGATATTGGTTTTTATAAGGTTTAGACAGTAATCATTTTTTCGGTTTAAATTTGCATTTCACTGAAAAGTTTCGTAGGTACCTTTGATTTTGTATATCTTTAAATATCACCTTTGAATAGAAACTTCACAAATAAATTCGGACAGCGTCGACCAAACCAGACCTTAGTATCAACCTTTAAATATTTTATTAATTTTCACAAATGTTAACAATGGAGCAAAGAATACAAAATACGATAAATGGAAACCATGCATAATTCTAATTATTTAAGGCCTAATTTACAAAATTAGATCAAAATCAATTACCTTAAGCTTAGCAACAATTATTATGTTCGAATTATTTAAATACTGCTTCAGATATCCATAACTGCGTTGCACTTCTTCTAGGGATATTGCTTTTACAGCTTGTAAATTTCCCCTTTTAATTTTCCCCTTTATTATTTGGTGGTTTTAAAAACTAAATGTTTTAGGCTTCCCGAACATATCCGCAAGAGGTGGGGGTTTGGGGGGCCATAAAAGGGGCCCTTTTCCCCCGATCCATTTTTTTAAAAATCAAGTATTTTCCATCTAAAAAGGGGGAGGGTTTCTTTTGATGAATTTTTGTTCCAAATAAAAAAAAAAGATTTAATATAAATAAGAAATTTTGTTAAAGTATTCTCAAAGAAATCGGTCCTTTACCATAGTACAAACGCACCAACAATTTACCTTTTAAAATACTGACGTTGGGTTGCTATTCTGAAAAATAATTAACATCATTTCAATAGCAAACATGTTGGGGGGTAATTTCTTCCCCTAAAAAACGTGGACTCTTTTTGAAAAATTATTCGTTTATTAAATTCTCTATTACCACCTAAAATTTTACCCCTTTTCCCCAAAAAAGAAAACCAACCGTTTTCCATCATCGCCATCTTCAAGGAGATTCTAAACTTATTTCTCTAACCCCCCTTTGAAAACCATTAAAATTTTGTACCCCCCCCCTTTTTCCTTTTTAAAAAATCCAAATAAGGTTTTAAAATCTCGCCTGAATTTTAAATTTAAAACCCCATTTTTTAAAAAGAGATTTTTTCCCGAGGGGGAATAATAATGAAACTTTCAATATTAGGAGTATTTTTAAATTTTTTAAAAAAAAACAATATTCAAATTGAGCAATAATAATACAACTATAGAATGAGTATCGGGGTAGCGGGCGGAGTGGCGGGCCGGGAGTGCGATGCGTGCGTGCGGCTGAACGTCCGCGTCGTGGGGGTTTTACCGCGGTTTTGTATTTGGAATTTTTTCCCTTTTAAAGTACCTGCACCCGCAAACACGGACCGAGGGGAAGTCGACGGACTATAATACAGGATTGCACAAATAAATCGTATAACTGAACCTTTTAATTAATTTTATTTTTTTTTATTTTCACTAGATTAGGTACTTTAAAAAAAAAGCGTTCGGAAAATTTAGCTTGGCCGAACCATACCTTTTTTTAAAAACGTGTTTTCGGAGGTATCACCGGACATTTAAAAGACACGAATATTTTTCAGTGTTTATATATTATTTAATATGAAAATATAATAATAGCTTTGGAAGCTTTAAAAAATTTAAAATTTTATATTTTTTTGTTTAAATCTATACAAAAAATAAAAAATAAACTAATAAATGAATGTTGTGTAGTAGAAGGATTTTAATTTTAGTGAATTTTAAATAGAAAAGGAATTAAAAAAGACCCATCGCCCCAAATCACATCAGCGCCCCCATTTTTGGGGGACCCCCCCTCTAATCCAAAAGCCCACAAGGGGGCGTTATCGCCCACTTTGGAAAGACTTTCTAAGGTTTTGGTTAAAAAACGGTTTTAAAGGGCGAACGGTATGAAAAATCCCCCCTTTTACCAAAATTTTTTGTTGGTTAACATTTGTGAAAATTAATAAAATATCCCAAAAATTGATTGAGGTCTGGTTTGGTTGGGGCCCCGTCAGAATTTATTTTGATAACTATTTAAAGGATTCAAAATCAAATTTACCTACAAAACCCGTGAAATGCAAATTTAAATAAAAAAAATTTAACCATTAAAAAACCCAAAAAACCAATAACCTTTTAAAAATATGATAATTTTAAACAATTTTTTTAAATAGCATTTTTTGGGGAAAACCCCTTTTAAAAAAAGGTATTTTTTTTTTGTAAAAAAAATTTAATTTTATCAATTTTTTTTTTTTTTTTTATCGACAATCTAAATTTTTTTGGGAAGCAAAACTTTTTATAAAGAATGATTTTTTTTAAAATGAAAATTTTTTTTCCTTTTTTACTCTTTTACCCCATCGCCGGGGATTCTTATAATAAAAAAATTAAATTAGCAATTTTTTTTTCATAGTCTAAAAAAATTTAATTCAGTTTGAAAACCAGTTAAATAACTTTTGGGGTTTTTTTCCCGATTAAAAAAATTTTTTAAAAAAAAAAAAAAAGGGGAGGATTTTCTGAAATTTTTTTGGTTAAAAAAAAAAATGATGGAAAAAAAAACCCCCCGCAAAAACATTTAGTTAAAAAAATTCTTTTTCCCCAAAATATATAAATTATTTGAAAAGGGTTCTTATTTTTTAAAAATTTTTTTAAAGCCAAATTTGGATAAACCCAAAATTACGTCAAATATTTTTTTTTTTGGTTTCAAGAGAACCCGGCTAAAACGATTTTAAAGCCAAACTTTGGGTTGTATCCATTAACTAGGCTTTAAAAAATTTAAAAAAATAATTGCAACTCTTTTTGAAAAATAAAAAAAAATAATTATATATATTAAAAATTAAAATTAATTATATATAATTATTAAATAAATATATATTTTAATTTATATATTTTTTTTATTTTTTTAAAAATTTTGAAAAAAATTCGCAACCATTTTTAAAAAATAAATTTTTTTTTTTTTATTTATAAAAAAAAAAGATTTTAAAGGGGCGCAATTATACGGGAAAAAGTACATAATTTTTTCTAAATTTTGATTAATAAATATTTTTTACACAATTCGCCCATTAAAATTTTTAATTTTTGGGGCCAGACTGGCTATCGTAGTATTAAAATAATAAAATGTTGAAAAAAAAAAAACATTTTTTTTTCGCGATTTTAAATTTCGGTTTTTTTATTATTATTTTTTATTTAATTTATTTGAAAGCATATTGCAAATAATAATTTACAGACCTTAAAATATTATATATCAATTCATGGGGAGTAATTACCTCCCTCTGCTGTATTTATTGACACTGTCCTTAGTTCTTGCTAATATATTTAAGTTTTTTTACGATTTTGTTCTAATATTGTATGATTTAAAAAAAAAAGTATATAAATATTACTTAAGAATGTATTTTGTAGATTGTGTTAGTAACTTTTTTGCTTTAAACCTAAAATTAGTTTTTTTTTTTAATTCATCTTTCATGGACCTTTTCTCCCCTGAACCTTCATATTAAAAAAAAATCGTTAAAGGGCGAATTTTCCTCCAGAAAAGCACGTCAACGTGAATGACCTGGCAACCTGCGGAATCTCTTCCCCGGGTCTTCGCCGATACAACACCTTCTTCAAGGTGAACGTATAATGTATCATCGCATCGGTCGGGCCGAGGTCAGGGACCGACGAAACAACGACCGAGAAGCCTGTCGAAGCCGAATCTTGTACGGACCATACGAGCTTCAATGGCCTATGCAGAAAGAAGGCGATTCTATATGCAGAACATGCGAAATATTGTGATTTTTTTATGAA
>JAHBCN010020082.1:0-15474 GCA_019359885.1 Listronotus oregonensis
GTTAATTAAAACGAAACAAAAAACTTTTATGTTGAGTTTTTTTATACCTTTTTTTGCAAGTATCCTCATAATCAAAATTTGCAAAAAAAATTGGTATGACCAAAAAAAACTCTAATTGCGTTATAAATATCAAGAATTAGTAGAATTTAGTAGCGTGCTCTGTCCTTATTCTGGCTGTTAAAAAATAAAAATAAAGTCAGATTTTATTCAGCTCATATTGAAGCTCAAAAACTTAGAAAGAGCTCTAACCAGCCATATTTTAATTTTCTTATGCAAATATGACCTAAATCTCTTAAACCTAATTTCTTTATGAAAAGTTAGAACTTGGGAAGTTCGTTACCTTTTCGGAAAACGTTGTACGTACTCTATTTATTTTAAGATTACATCTTTTGCTTTGTTTAATGTTTAGTATAGTTAAGTACTAAGTTAATGTAACTTGCTAATTTTAATGTTAAAGTTGGATATACTATGGAAAGGGGAAACTATAAATTTCTAACGAATAATGTTTTAAGAGAAAATTGGAAATGCTTTTCTAAAAAATATCTTCTAGCTGTAAAAATTTATTTATACAAAATATATGGAGGGATATAAAAATTAAAAGTATCAGGACTTAAAAAAAAGAGTTACTTGATAAAATGATTTAATAGAAAATAACGAAAAAAGGGTTTTTTTTGTTTATTTTTAAAAATCATTTTTTTTTTTTCAAACGTATGTTTTAAAAGAAAGAAATTTGGGGAAAATTTTTATGCTCTTCTTATAAACACAGACATAACCAGTATAAAGATAAGCAATTATCACAATTAATTCCTTATAGTCAGGACGGGGTCTCCAAACTACGGCCCACCCCCCCCGGCCCCCCCGGACGTTTTTGTCCCCCGCGGGGGCTAGCATACTTGAAAACTTTTTAGAACAAATAATTTTTATACAAATTAAATTTAGTTTACTGAAGTAATCTGATTTTATGTTGAATAATTATTAATATGACTTTTATTGATATGGTCATGGGAAATCGCTAACTCATAACATTCTTGTACATTTTATTGTTTTTGTGATAAGTTGGATAAAAAAACTAATTTTGAGTAAAGACATTATAATATAGAAAATTTCTTCTGTATATAATAATAACAAATTATTGAAATAACCCCAAAACATTTTATTTTTAAATAATCACATAACTTATAACAAACATAATGACATATGAAATACTAATGAGATTTATGTAATTGGATTTTCCACTGACAATAGTTTGTAGTTGTGGACTAATTTTCTTGTACCAATTTTTAAAAAGAGATTTAAGATGCTCATCAGTTAATTTCGATCTGAAACATTTTTTGTTACTTCATTTTGGAGAAGGTTTTCTCACACAAATAAGTAGTACCAAAAAAGAAAAGAGACCACGAGCAAATTTTGCAAATTATCAAATTTGTCAATAGGCTCTTATAAAATTCCAACAAAGATGAGTTTTGATATTTTTCTTAATTATATCATTGCATTGTAGATCAATCATTTCCATTTAAAGTTGGGGCTGGGTTTAATGTCAGTATCAAAAGGATTCTGAAAAATCTTAATTTGATTCCAATGGCATCAAAGTCCAGAAACGAGTATTAAAGTTTATCTTCAAAGCACTCAAAGTTTCGATTCAAAATCGATAGGAAACTCGTCTCAGTAGTGTGGCTAAATATTTCACATGTTTTAAAATGTGAAAAACTTTACTTCGTAGTTGTGATTGAAACAGTCTCAATTTCTTCCGGAATGATTTGATATTAGTGAAATAAATTAGAAAGATCTGGTTTTCTCCTTACAATCCCAAATTCGTTCGTTAAATATTTTGTCAAATCAACATAGAATGCTAACTTCCACAATGCGTTGTTTTGTAATTCAGTAAGGGGCGATGCTTTTCATTCAAAAAAAAAAATCTATCACTGCTCGAAGTTCAAAAAAGGGTGAAGGACTTTCCCCAAAACCAGCGTACGGCAGTATGATAAGGTAAGTCAGTTTCTTCAATCTCTTCAATAAATTGTGGAATTTTCGGTGATTCAGCCCAAAAGATCTGATAAAATTAACAGTTGATATATGGTTTCAGGAACCGACTTCCAAACATTTTCCACAAGACTGTTGATGAATGATACATTTAAGACTAATGGTTTTGAACCCTTTTTTCTAATTTTGACACGAGCGACCCTCCTTTATCTTTCCCACTGATGTTTTTGCCCCATCGGATTGTTCATTTTAAGTTTTTTTTATCGAAGGTTCTTTTGATTAATGGCCATTTCAACTCCTTTAAAAATATCTGTACCATGGGTTTGCCATGAAATATACATTCAAAATTCTTCGTGCACTTCATAGCTTTTATCTACTCCCGAATATAAATCAACACCTGACGTATCACACTCCGTTGACTCCAAGGCCGAAAACCACTCAAAATGTCCATTTTGTCGAACAGTTCAGAGGATATATTTTCAGCGTGTTTTCTACCCCGAGCCACAGTGTTTCTGACATACTGACGTTTTTAATAAATTTCCTTTTCGGGCACTTTCTTCGGCTACTGCAATTATGCATTCTTTGATCATTTATCCATCGGTGGAATGGTTTTCCCGTTTTGCAATTTCAAGAGCCACACAAAGCTGGCACGAGTTGCAGCCTCTTGTTTTAGTTTTTTAGTTTTGTAAATAAGATTGCTGGATTTCAATCCCCTATCTTAAAATTTTTTTCCCAAACTTCCTGTATATTTTGATAATTTTGAAAATGTTTTTTTCATGGGCTTTTAATGTTATATTCTTTGAGAACGCTATGCTTTCATTGCAAATCAAACATAGCGCCTTGTTACTGGACTTTACGTCTGAATGTTCCACCCGATCTTTGTTTTCTGCATTCACTATCAATTTTTCCTTCTTTTCCTTCTTTCCCAAAAGCAACAATTCAAATCAAAATACTGTTATAAAGATTCAACAAACACGCCAAACAGTTTTAAGGAGGTATGCAATATTTTATTTAACAACATGTCATAGGAACTACTTTGGTTGCGCCACAACCTTCTTATATATTCCAATTACCCATCTAGAAGTGAGTGGAAACACCAGTTTCTCCCAACCAAAATTATTCTGTACGTGCTATTGCGCCATCGTTAGGATAGAAAGGGACTACCTATTTCCGCTTTGTCCACCAGATTGTGTCACGTTCTCCTCATGGCTCCTCACCAATCTAAAATTGATAATACGGAAAATTAATAATACGGTGTTGCCGTTTTTCGGACTTTAGTCCGATTTACCTTTTTGAAACGTTTTGTACTTTTTCGGACTTTTTTCATCAGTGGACTATTTCCTTCTTCCACCGGCAACAATGATAATATGGTTTGGCCCTCAACTTACGGGTAATCATATGGCCCTAAGGCTGGGAAAAATTTGGAGACCCTGGTCTAGGAATCGGCCATGAGTCTGAAAAGTAATCCTCAATTTTTTTAAACGATTCTTTAAATTGCTCTACTATAATATAAATGCATGTTGCCATGGCGCCACCTGGTGTCCTATTTTTTTAAACCAAATTGTTTAACAATTGCAAAAAAATTATTTTATAACCGGACATTTTTTTCATATTTTTTATTAATTTCAAATAAAAAGGACCCATGACTTTTTGATAACGTTAATATTTTTGGAGATATGAATTTTTGAAAGTTCGAAAATTCTTAAATTTTTTTTTACCCAAAAAAAAAAATATTAAAAAAAATAAAACATAAAAAATTAATTTTTTTATTCTTTTAGTAGTTAAATATCTTTAATTGAGATTTAAAAAAAAATCTTGTATATCCCAAAATTATCCTTTATCTTAAAAACTAGTAACTTTATCAAAATTTTTAAAAAAAAACAATGTTATTAATAATTTTTATTTATTTACAATTTGTATAATATAAGTTTTTCCTGGAATAAAATTTACAAAAGTAATTGGAGCTTTATTTTACTTTAAGCGCGCGTATTAAACAATTAAAAAACCTGTATAAACAACAAAACATTTTCAAATCTCAAATAAGGATATTATTAATATTTATAAAGAATATAAAAAAAATTAATGTTTTATTATTATTTTTTTAATATATATTTTTCATGGGTAAATTCATATCTTTAAAAATATTAACTTTATCAGAAAGTCATGGACATTTTTTATTTAATAAGTATAAAAAAATTGTCCGGTAAAAAAATAACAATTTCTTCAATTTTTAAACAATTTTAGTTTAAAAATATAGCACCATGAAACCATGGCAACATGCATTTATATCATTATAGGACATATAAAAAAATTAATGGAAAGCTTTATGCCCGTTTCTTAGACTATTATTGCTATGGTACTATCTTTTAACAAAACTGATAATATTAGGACCACCGATTTGAACTTTTTTCGTTTTTATTAACATAACCGTTTATTATTCAGCCGATTTTAAATAAATCCCCTGATATTATGCCCTCTATCATCTTCTCTAATTACCTAAAATTATTTGTGGGAAACTGCACCTTGTTTTATAAGTGAATTAATAACCGATTTTCCAGACTACAAATGGTTGTTAATTAATTAGGGACGTGCCTAAAAAAATATTGTGGTCTGATGGGATATCACCTATTTGTATAAAAAAAATTATGTACAACCTTAATAAGCCATTGGTTATTTATTCTACATCTTTAAAAACGGATGTTTTTCAGAAAGATAAAGTTATCCCGTAACTCCGATCTATAAAACTTTGACGGGGCTTAAACTACTAATTATCGCCGATAAGTAAAATTTGTATATTTCGAATGCTTCAAGATATTTTCATCTTAGTTAAAACGTTATCATTCAACGGCCTGGTTTTTTTCTATGGATCCTTGGAAACAAATCTACATTTATTCCCAGTATATCTGTGCCGACGATGGATAGTCAGCAACAGGTGGATGCTGTATCTGAGTTTAGCTAGGCTTTTAAAAATCAATATTAGCAACCAAGAGACTCGCTGAGGTCGAGGTAAGCACCGGCTCTTGAAATGGTTTGGTCCCAATTTGTGGTGGGAAGCAGGTAGTTGTAGTAAGAGTTTCACTCAAGCCTTTTTAAAAGGTTTTCCCTGTTTTTAAAAAGGTCCTGGGATATTCTTTTAATATACTAATATAAGTTAATCCTTTCTAAATAGGACCTATGTTTAGACACCGAAAGATTGTCCTAGCCTACAGTAAGATCTCGATAGGTTCCTCGTTTACATCAACAAAATCAGCCTTTTTTAAATTTAAAAAAAAATGTTTTTTAATAATTTTCTTTTTTAACGAATATACATTTAATTAATTTAACTATAAGATAAGCAATAAAACCTTAAAAAAGTAAATCAGATTAAAGATCTTGGTATCATATTAGATACTAAGTGGTCTTTTTGGTGTCACTATAATAAAATCGTTTCTGTCGCGAAGAGGATACTGAGATTAATTATCAAAAAATTTTTTTTTTGTTACTGTAAACTATATTTTGCTTTTGTTTATAGTAAGCTTTCATTTCTTTTGGTTTATGGAGTCCGCATTTTAACATACACATTAACAGAATACAAGCATTTCAAAATAAATATCTTAAAGTATTGGCATTTAGGATTGCTTACCTGAATATGCTGACCGCCAATTTAAAATCTCTCCCCTTGCCCAACGCCGACAAATGTCTAATTTATGTATAATATTTAGACTTAATAGACCTAATTATCATCAGATGGACTTTCCTCTTCTTTTATTTTTGATAAATTTAAATGTGCCTCTAAGAGAACTTAGAAACCACGAATTATTTCACATATCATTCCAAAAAACAAATTTGAAACGCAACACTCCATTGCTTAGTTGTGTTTCGCCATGTTGGCAACTTTTAAGTCAAATCCCAAATGATTCCCCTTTTTTCTAAATTATTTAATATGTATAAATTTCCGTAAAAATTATGAAAATAAAGGTAAATGCTGTTGGGAACATAGTTCTATAGTGTCCTGTATATATAATTATATATATATATATATATATATATATATATATATATATATATATATATATATATATATATATATATATATATATATATATATATATATATATATATATATATATATATATATATATATATATATATATATATATATATATATATATATAAAACATAACCAAACTTTGTAACTCACCAATTTTAAACAGATATATCGTTTAAGATTTTTTACTACTATACATAAAGTTTAATGAAATTTCACAAAAAACTTTTTTTAAACAACTGATGATAAAAGGTGCTAACGTGAAATACACATATAATGAATTTTAATCTTAACTGCTAATTTTTTTGGTGTTACTTAACATAACCAAGAGCAGTATGACTAGTTAATTTTGGACAAATTTATTGTAAGTGTATTATTTTACTCTCAAATTGCTTTTGTCATATAAAAACAATATTAAACCTAGTCAAGACACCTCGATTCGTCAATTTTAGGTAATCTGATCGTGAGGGTATCTCCACTGTCCATGCCCTTCAGTAACATAAAACTATTTTTAAGCATAACCAGGAGTAGTATGATTGGCCGATTTTAATTAAAGTTAAATAAAATAAATAAGTACACTTTAAAAACAATCCCCATTGATAATCTCCTTTACTCATTAAACCACTTTTAACTATTTTAGCGATGGTATATAATAAATCATACTAAACAAATTTTAAATACATTTTAGAAACTTAACTTCTAAGCAAAACTTTTTAATTAATACAACATTTTTATTTTAGCTTTGTTCTTTGAGTTGTTTCCCTACGGTTAGAAAATAAATAACGACTTGAAATGAAATCTTTTTAATAAAGACGGATTATTAGCTAAATCCGATTAGGGCTTATGTTCCTGGTAATTAGTGAAACTTTTTAAATATTTATTTTTAAGAGTCGTAAAGCAGATATAATAGAATCTTATTTATCAATAGATATCTACAAAGAAAATGTCTATAAATTTAATAAGTTCTACTTTTGATTAAAGTAGCAATTATTATAAGAAATACAAAATTAAATATTGTGTTTAATAGATGTTAATATTTGTTTCTACCAAAAACCCTTTATAAAAAAATTGGTCTAATTTTTGGATGTTATTATCAGTAAGTTTAATTGAGTCCACACTGTGTATGATGAATTTTTTTCTTCATCTCTTCTCTTTAAGAAAAATTGATTGTTGAACGAGCCGAGACGATTACCATTACGGATTATTATTTTTTTCTTTCTATTTTTGTTTAATTCGTGATGCGGTATTTTGAATAGACCACAAATTTAGCGCTTTTTAAAAATGCTTAAAAATATTATTTTTATAGGAGGTTGATAATTATTTAACCTGTATTTTATGAATTTATTACTATCCGATTCTTGAGAGAAAGAGCCCCGTCATATCTGTTGATAATTCGTCCTTATTCCTCTCAATAAAATAAGAAAAAATTGGCAGTGCATCAATGACATACGTTATTATAATTTGCATTGAGCTAAAAAGTGATAGGTTACTCTTTTTGTCAAACTTGAAAGGGCGGCCCATGTATTCAAATCTTTTAGCGTTTTCCATTGACTCACTTTTTTGCACCGAGTGCAATTTTTATTATTTTTGTCTTTGTCTTTGCTATGGGACTAAAGAGCAATGGAAATACACTGAGTGCAGTCAGTGCGAATCAATGAAAAACGTTATTAAAATGTCATTTATATTTTCCTGCCTGGAAGATCGTTTATTCGTTTTTTTTTTGGAATTTTCAATTTTTCGTAGCATTTTTATTCTATTTACTGTTTTATTTCACTATCACATCACAAATAGTTCTTTTAAATCAAATTGAAAGTTTTTTAGTGTTTTCAACTTTGTTTTGACGACAAAACATGAAAGGAAAACCACTGAGTTCCAATCTCGGGGATTGGTTCTATCCCCCAATCCATTATTTTTTAAGAGGAAAAACGTAACGATGGACCTTTCTTCCCTTTTCTGCTGTATTGGAGGTAAATACAAAGCTAATATTCCATAATTCATCATACTAATTTTATAATATTTTCAGAAAGTTTCCAACGGTTTAAAAAAGTATCTCTAAATACTGTGAAAAAAAGCAAGAAAAATAGTGAAATAAATCCAATTCCATCCTTTCATACCGCACAAATACAGTTTCATAAATAGTCCTTTCGGGATGTTAGTTCAGTTCCAATGAAGTATTGATTAAATTCACAACTTTTTCCCATTTGGAAAAAGGAAAATTTACTTTTTTTTAAGACCTTTTCCGTTTTTTTTTTTATAAATCAGCATATCCCGCCCCTCGCCTTGTTTTCCTCTTCTCGAATAGTTTTTTTGACACAATTTTTTTTTAAAAAATAGATAATCACGCTTAAGGGCCCCCAAACCCCAAAATGTTTGACAACATGACAACCAAACAAACCATAAAGGGTTATGTTTCCCGGTCTCTGTATTTCATATAACTTTACTTTACAACAACCATTTTAGCTAACTGACGTAAAGACTGTCGATGACGTGGGGGCTCTTCTCTCAAGTCGGATAGTATATTGTTCATTAGTTCTCCACCACTCTTTAGTTTTTTCATTGTCAATTAATAGTTTCATCATTAATTTACTGTTGTCAGTATTTTCTGTTTAATAAACCAATCTTTTGGTAAATCTGTCTAGTTTATTACAGGAGGTTAGGTTAAGTTTAAAGTGAGTGGACTTTTTACGCCCTCCAATTGTCTGCTTGTGACCTTTGTCGCTTTTTCCCTATGAAATCGGTCCGGTCTTTTCTGTATGGAGCTAGGGAAGTAATAGTCCCCACGGCAGAGCCCCATTACCGCAGTAAGGCTAGATACTAGGAGAGTTTCCCAATCTCAGAGGCATCGTTGGAGACACCCGTTTAAGGCACAGGATGTAAAGCTTCGGATCTCGTCCCAGACGCTAGCGGCTGGGTTCGAAATTTAACCGGCAACTCCAGCTCGTGCTTAAAAAATTGGGTATTTACTGGGTCCAACCACGACATCGAT
The DNA here is from genome assembly GCA_019359885.1 of Listronotus oregonensis. Classification (NCBI taxonomy): domain Eukaryota; kingdom Metazoa; phylum Arthropoda; class Insecta; order Coleoptera; family Curculionidae; genus Listronotus; species Listronotus oregonensis. Next base: position 8,994 of record JAHBCN010020082.1, read on the forward strand.
GTGCGAACACAGTGGTGGGAATTTTGTAGGAGACTGTACAGACAACATATTAGGTATGGTTGTTATTCAGTAATATCTTACATTATTTTACACTTTTTAAACCCACCTAGTTCTAAAATACATCTTCCACAAGAATGATTACGTAAAAAAATAAAATAGTGTACACTATTTCTTAATAACAAACAGACCTAGTAAACTTTCAAAAATAAATATCTTTTTAACAAAACGGTCAAAAAAATTTTTTTTTTCAAAAACTAATTATATTGCATTAGTTTTTAAAAAATATCGTAGGAACCGTTTTCGAAATATTCCGAAATAAAGGCATTGCTTTCATACATGACAAATATTGACAATTTTAAATTATGCACAATTTGATTGTTAATGTCTCGTGTGGTTAGTTGGGGTTAGTTGGAATATATTGACAACACAATAACTAATTATGTAATATAAAAATACACAGTTTATTGCAGTTTAATCGCTTAAAAAATTGTTAATTACAAATTTCTGTTAACCTATTTTTCGTGGTAGAATTTTTTTTTTCAAAACTTTATCATAATCAATAAACCAGCTATTTGTTCTACGAACCCTTAAAAAACTTTACTACCCTTTAAATAGGAATCTTCTTTATCTTTCAGACGAAATTCGACCAAAACTTTAAATATTATCAAACTTCCTGTTAATTCCTCACAGAGTTGGTTAATGAGACATTGCTGAACTTTTTTTGAGCTAAACTTTATACCGGAAATATGTTTTAAAGACTTTTTGTTTTGCAGGATACAACAAAAAATCATCTTTTGTTTACAAAAATTAACAAGATAAAGTTTGGCAGAGAATTTTTTGCTTTTGCTTTAAGAGAAAATTAGTATATTTTTTTTAAATCCGTGTTGTAAAAGTTGTAGTCTTTTTATTAATAAGAATTATAAAAAAAAATATTTAACTTATATATAGGTATTGTAATAATTATGTGTACCTCGAAAATATAAGAGGTCTGACAAAGATAAAACTGTATATTCCTAAATTCTTCGCCTTTATCAGGTAAACTTTGTAATTAGAAATCAAATATTTCTGAAATAGTTTTATACGCCAAATTAGGAGTAACTAACCCATAGCGTATTATTATTTTTAAAACATTTTGCTTTTAAGAGCATTCATCATCAGCTGATCAAGTTCAAATCGTGCTTCGACGGTAATAAACGAACAACAGACCGTGTGGTGACCACTGGCAACAATGTACGGTCGCTATGCCAACCGCAACAGACGATTATTTCTGACCAGGGTCGGCTTTAGGTATTTTTTACATATAGGTTTTTATAAATAATAAACAATAACAAGCATGTGTAACAAAAGGCTTTTTTTAATTGATTTTTGTTATTTTTATTACAGTTATACAGCGTAAGGTATATATGAAGTTCCATTATTATTTACGTTAGCTCTTATTTTTATGGGAAATACTCAAAGGTCAATTTAATTATTTATTCCTATTTTAGAACTTAATTAAATATCTATTTTTTTACTGACAGTTGAAAAAAATGTGACGCCATCGACATTTTTTTAAAGGTACAGTGACGGAAATAAAATTTCGTACACTTAGGTTCAACATTTATATTTTGGTAAACTTGGCTTTTTACCTTTTTCTTACCTTAATTAATATTCAATAAAATACATGACTCCAAAATAAATATATAGTTTATGTTATTCAAATATTAAAAAAAAAGCCATGGCTTGATATTTCAAAGCGGCACCATTTTTTCCACTAATAAGTTTAAACGTGTGGGCATTGATGCAATCAGCATTTGTGCATGGTGAACATTGTAATTATTCCAGGTTTCTTCAATTTTATTCCACAAATCATCACTGTTTTGTGGATGGAAATCATTGTTCTTGTTAATTTCCTTAACGATATATCCACAAAGGTTTTCGATTGGATTGATATCAGGGCTTCTTGGGGGCCAAGGTAACAATGAAATGTTATTTTCCAGTAGCCAGTCCGAAATTCTCCTTGCTGTATGGACGGGGCAGTTGTCATGCTGGTATATAAAATTTTCTTATTCAAATATATTGTTTACCGATGGCAACATAACATTTTGGAGTATGTGTATATAAGCTTGACTATTAAATCTTTCTCGAAAACGGTGGCATATACCTAGCCCTCTGAAGACATATACCCCCATACATTAACAGAAAATCTTTCACTTGTTTTAACATGTTGGGTATATCTTTCTTCGTACCGTGTATTTTGCGGCCTATACACTCTAATCTGCCCGCTATAATAAGATTGAAAAATCTTCTCATCGGTAAATACTACCCTTTCCCAAAAATACATACCTTGCGGTAAATACTTCAGTGCAAACCCCATTCTTTGCTCTTTATTCATATCGGTCAAAAATGGCGACATTTTTAGTTTATTGAGAAAACTTACCTAGTTTAACGTAAGCTCTATTTTCATATTTGACATTGACATTTTATGTTTGTGTAATTTGTTTCCTTTCCATCAAGTATTTAAAAAAAGTGCAATTATAGAAAATTTGAAACAAATTATAACGTATTAATATAACAGCAAACTTTAAAAAAGTTTAATTATAAAAAGAGTAAAACAAATTATAAAATAATACCACGTAATAAAATAACAGAAAATTTTCATAAACTTTAAAAAAGTACATTTATAAAAAGATTTAAATTAATTATTATAAATTAATATCACGTAATAATATAAATAACAGCAAATAAACTTCAAGAAAAGTGCAATTATAAAAAAAAATAAGACAAATTATAGAATAATACCACGTAATAATTTAACAAAAAATAGACTTATATAATAATACTAGCTGCAAAACCCGGCGTTGCCCGGCTAGAAATACGCTTAATAATTGTACAATCAATGTATCACCAAAGTAGTATTTCGCACCCTAGATACAAAAATAACCACTTTACCTGTTCGTCTGCATAGCACTGCTAAAACTATGGTTAGACTTTGTTGATCCTATATTTTGTTTCCTGAAAATTAATTTTTGTATTTTACTTATAGTATTAATAGTAGTCGAAAAATCATATTATAAATGGGCTTGCCATACGTCCGGATTTATTAACCATGTCCGGACTTTTTGTCAGGACTCGTAAATGCGTCGGATTTTGAATATTTGCAGGACTGCAGCGCAGCCGGTCGAGCGCGTTGCCTGTATTCTTTCAGTAAGTAGTTTTCTTTTAGTTTGTCCAATTTCTACAACCATTTCAGTTAGGTAAAATAGCAGAAAAATTTCATGCACGCGTTTCACAATCGCTGCTATTTATCGCTGGCAACCTAATTATAAACCTTTCATAACAATAATATCCACACCGTTTTCTAGAATGTTTTTTTTTCCGACTTGTTGACAGACATAATCTTTTCTACCATTCATTTCTTTATTTTTTGTCCGTCCCATCTTCAAAGGCAAATCAAATTAAAGGCACGCTAATAATAACAAATATTATTTTAATCTGCTAAAAATAGACATGAAAATCGGTTCCCATCCACCTGCCACCACGTCGACATCCTATGAGGGTTGCTGCGTTGCCAAGATGGTTTTAAAAATCTAAAGGTTTCGTTTTTTTTCAAAAATTTATTAATTACGAAATTTAAAAGTTTGACAAAAAACTGGGGGTTTTTTTAAAATTTTTGGTCTCTTCATAAATTATGGGGAAAATGGTAAACAATGAGGGGATGTATTTAAAAAAAATAAATATTACACAATAACAAAACCAAAAGTATTTTTTTAAAAATTGGTACTTCTCAATACCTTTCCCTCATTTGTCGATATAATTAGAATATATTTCCAATTTTTTTTTTTAATTTCGTTCGTTAGTTTTGGTGCCATTCTTTAAAACAAAATAGCTTGTAAACAGCAGGTATGAATCCTCTTAAGTTAAAGAAAAATGAAATTTTATGTATTTATGTACTTTTCCTAAAAACTAAATTTATACAAATAGGGTTGCATTTAGAGTTATGTTGTTAGTTTTTTCTGACATGTTAACCACCAGGTTAATTGAAATTTCAACAAAAACAGGAACAACAACAAAAGAGTCGCTTTTCTTTAAAAATCCTATGAATGTAATCAAATTTTATCTTAGAGGGTCAAATTTTGTCCTAAGTAAAAATGCGAAATGACTTGTCTAGTGCAGATAATGAATTGCAGTAAAGAAGAAAAAAATATTGGCCCGTCAGTGGCAGATTTAAGTAGGTTTTAAGGTTGTTACTTTTTTATTTATTATCTGTCTATTTTATTTGATTTTTTAAATATAACTCAACTGCACTGCACTTTTTGACTTATGTCACATTTCTTCCGGATTGTGATATAAATTTATGTTCTACTAACTGCTTGTAAAAAGATTTATTTTTTTGCCTTATTGTGCGTTTGTAATACTAAGATGAATTTGTCACATAAACTTAATAATTAAATAATAAAATTGACTTATTTTTATATTAACATACGGGAAGACATATTATTTATTAATATATAATTTATAACATTATAACAATAAGGCAGTTTAATAATCTATAAACCGGGACATTAATTTTAATGAAAACTCGTTATTAATTTTGCTTGTTTATTAAATAAATAAATTTATTTTTATGTATTTAATATTACTTTATTAAAGGATATATACAAACAGATACTTAAATTTTAACTCTAGTCATCCGATAATGGTAAAAAAGGAGTTGTAAAAACTATTTTTAATAGAATTAAAACAATTTGTTTTGATTAAAATAAAGAAAATAAAAAAAATTAAAAGAAAATTTATTTTAAAATAATTATCCTTATAATTTGAACAAAATTTTACACAAAATTAAAAAAGACCTATTACAAATTTATTTTTACCATATATTTCTGGCTTATTAAATAAAATTCAACAAATAGGTAATAAATTAACTATTTTTTAAATGCAAAACACAATTAGATCGCAAGTAACATAAGCAAAACCATGCAATATAAACGAAAACACAAAAAATGTTATTTATAAGATCATTGTGAAAGAAATATATTTTTTATAGGTGAAATTTCCAGACCATTAGCCAAACGCACATAAAAACATAAAATAAATATTAAAAACACAAAATTCCACAAATAAAAAATCCATCAAGAAGCATTTTTTAACAATCACATAATAAACTGGAATGCTACTAACATTCTAGCTAAGGAAACTAGGACTGGACTCCATTCAAAGAAGAGCCGTTCGTCTTATTAATGATCCAACGCTCACAGAAAAGCTTCCTCTTCTTGCCCACCGCCGAGATGTAGGGGATCTGTCGCTCTTCTATAAGTATTTTCACGGCTTCTGCTCGGAGGAGTTGGCCAGTATAATTCCTTTTCTGGCAGCTCCCAACAGAGCAACACGTAGTGCAACTTTTATGCATCCTTTTTTCGTTCAGTTAGAGGCCCCGACTTCCCCTTCGTTCCTTCATCCTAGAGTGTTAAGACTATGGAACCTGCTGCCCGCAGAAGTTTCCCCTTTTCCTCCCAATCTCAAAAAAATTTTAAATCCCCTGTGAACAAACTCCTCTCACCACACTGAAGACACCCACGGTACGTTAGTACTTAGGCATCAGCCTTCGTGGACTGTCCCAAGATAAAAAAAAAACTAGCAAAGAAAACTTGGAAAAAAAACGTAAGGAAAATGTATTGATATTAATAAATATAGATAAATAAGCGACATAAATATCTGTTAATTTAAATAATACATAGTTTCCTATGCTTAATGCTAAAATAATTTAAGGTAAACTTAAAATCAATTAGCACCCCTTTTTTTAGTTTTTTTTTTGAAAATTATAAATAAACCAATAAATACAAAATAAAATGTCATTTATAAAAAAAATCATAGATAATAAAATTTTTACAAATTTAATTTTAATTTCTATTTTATTTTTCACTTAAGTTAGTCTTAGTTACTTAGTTTTTTGTTTTCTTTTTTTTTTTTTTCTGTTTCAGGCGATCGGTCAGTTCAGAGAGGTTAATAAGGCTCAGAAGGCTCAGACGACCATGACCCAAGTGGTCTCATTCTCTAGAAACTTTCCAGGCAAGTAATCCAAACAAAAACATACTTGTAAACTAATTTATTTTATTATTTTCATTAAAACGTTTATTGTCTTCATGAATTTTAAGTCAATAAACTGCGTTCAGGCATATTATAATAAAGGATTTTTTTCAGTACCGGACGTTTTTTATGGACTGCCCCTTTATCCGCCCTTATAACTGCCAAAATACATAAAAACGATCGTAAACAACAAAAGTGATATATATCCGCAAACTCAATATCTTATAAAACAGCAATTGACTTTAACTGTTTCTGTGCCGTAAAACATAAACTTTTCTCCAGGTAATTTTCCCGTGCGCTTCACCGCCATATTGAAAAATAAATAATTTAAGCTTAATTCAATATTTACAATCATCTGGCCATCAGGAGTTAGTTTTATTTCTTGTTCTGGAAACTCTTTTTACAGAAAGTATCA
>JAHBCN010020083.1:0-15356 GCA_019359885.1 Listronotus oregonensis
ATATATATATATATATATATAGTTTTATTATTTAGTATTCTTGGGTTTAAAGGCAGATAAAACAAAATTTTTTAAATAAAATATAATTTTTAAAATTAACGTTTCGGCTCTCTAGTATGAGGCCTTCATCAGAATGTCTGCAATACAAAGAGAAAAACACAAATAGAGCTGTGACTAATTACAAAAATTAATATAGTTACCTTATTAGTAGAGATTTCCATAAGTAGTCATTGTTAAAATTCAACATAAACACACATTTTCAAACGATCACTCAAACGATTATTGTATACACATATTACAAACATAGCGACACAAATTTAAAATTTCTTAATAAAAGGCATCAGCCGTTATGAGTATTATTTTTGTTTTTTTTAATTTAAATTAAGGAATTTATTTCTTTGTAACAATTCACGATAGCGACATCTATGGTATATTAACAAAATATATGTTAATCCACTGCATTAAAATTACGGAGATTTTTTAAAGTTTTTCTCATGGTAGAGTATCAATTTGATGGTATTGGTAACAGGTGGCAGCATTTAGAGATTTAAGTATATTTGTTGATTAAATTTTTTCTTAAATATGTTATTCTTATTATTATTTAAATTTAATAGTTACGTAATATGCTAGAAATCAACTGAGTAGATTGTAGTATAATTTGCTTAAATTTTTTGTATCAGTTTTTGCGTTTACTGTATTTTTCGTTTTTGTATACATATCATTTCCTGAAATTCTCTTTTTTGGGATTACTTTCAGTTTTCAGAATTTTTGTGTTATTGAAGTCAAATGAATGGTTTTGTTCTTGTGTGTGATTTGTGAGAGCTGTTTTGTTTTTTTTGTCGTATTTGTGGGCATTAAGTCTGTTTTTCAGATACTGGCTAGTTTGCCCAATGTACACATTTTGGCAGTTTTTACAAGGGATCTCATAAATTATATTACTTTTTTTATTTTTGTCAATTTTGTCTTTTAGATAACTGAAATTTTGTTTAAGAAGATTGTGCCCCTTATGAGCCACTGTTATATTTTCTTTTTTGAAAATTTTTTGCAGGTTTTCAGATAATTTTGGTACGTATGGTAAAGAGAGATGTGTTGTTTTGGCACTATTTTTTTGAGGTTTTGGTGTACTATTATAAAATTGATGAATTCTTTTTTTAAAAATAGAGTGTATAAGATGTTCTGGATAATTATTTGATCTTAAGGCATTTTTGGCTTTTTCGATTGCCTTTCTTCTAAAATTAGGATCACTTAATTTTATTGCCCTATCGGCCAGACCTATGATAACTGATTTTTTTGAGATAAGGGGTGTTGGGAATTAAAATTTAAATATCTTGCTGACCAGGTTTCTTTTGTGTACCATTCCGTTTCTATTTTTTTGTTTTTATTGTGTAACGTTAGATCAAGGAAGTTAATTTTGTTGTGTTTTTCTACTTCCATTGTAAACTGCAATTTATTGTGGTAACTGTTAAACGTTTTGAGGAGGTTATCTAACTTGTCTTGTGGAGCGGATGTTATGCAGTCGTCAACATACCGGAAGAAAAATGGTAGGTGAAAGTCTAGTTTTGTATTTATGATTGTTTCCTCAAGATCTTCAAGGACTAGCTGTGCTACTACACTTGAGATAGAGGACCCCATAGCACATCCGTCGATTTGTTTGTAATACTTGCCGTTATATAAGAAATAGGTCGAATTAAATTTACTATGTTTTTCTCTAGCAGCTTCTAGATGAAGCTCATATCTAGGAGGAAACATTATCTTAAAGTGTATATTTTATTTGATCAATTTTTTTTAATAATGTCTTTAACAGGTTTATAGAATATTTGTGTAAAGTGAAACCACATCTAAGATATATAATGTGGTAATAATGATTTTCTATCAAGCATAAAAGATTTGGAATTATTAGAAAAGATGTTCAAGGATTTATCATGAACGACTATTTATTCCAACTTAAAGACCAAATTAGCTAATCAAAAAAATCGACGAATTTTTCTTCTTCGTTGCAAAATGGAGAACGTAACACCAATCTTTTTAAATCTTAATATTAAGCATATAAGTTTCAAATGTAAAAACCTTGAGAGAAATTTCCATGAAGTTATTTTTCCTAAATTTAAATATAATATCTTAAACTTACTTATAACTGATACAACAAAACATATTAACATGTTGCAAAATCAAATAATGAACATAGATCAAACTCTAAGATCGTTTTTACCAACCATAAATTTACAAAATTTCTTAAGCAGCCAAAATCTAAAATATGAAAAACTTTTTAAAACTATCAGGGAAAAAAACACAAACAAATTTGACATGCTAATAAAAAAACAAAAAAATTTTCCTATCAATAATGCGCAAAAACAAGATTGGATTGAGAATTTGACTGATACTGTCATCCCAGATTGTGTCACGGAAATTCTCAGTTTAGGACCAAATTTTGCAATGCCTTTCGAAAATCCCACCAAAATACCAATACCTGACATTATTACCAACATTGAAGTATCAATCACAAATTTACAATCTAGTGTAAAAGACGACATCCGATCACGGTGCTGCAATTTAATAACTAACCATAGAAACAGAGCTGGCCAAACCAAAAAAAATACCACGCAAACTACCTTATGTCGCAAATTAAAAAAAACAAAAATATTTATAAAAAATAATCCAGACTTAAAAATTTTAAGACCAGATAAGTCAAACAAAACAGTAATAATGAAATCTACTGAGTACGATAAAAAAATGAATGATCTTTTACAAGACAACACGACGTATAAAATCATTAAGAATGACCCCACTAATATATACCAAAAAGCAAGTAACGATATAATCTCACACTGGGAAAATAAAACCTATATATCACCTACTACAGCTAAAAACTTAAAGATCCACAACGCAATTCCACCTAGAATATACGGTTTACCCAAACTACATAAAAACGGAATACCACTTAGACCAATCGTATCATGTACACAATCACCTTTTGAAAAACTTTCGAAATATCTTAAAAATATTCTTAAAAAATGTAATAAACCAAAATCAATATTATATAAAAGACTCATGGCATTTTAAAGAAAAAATTAAATCAATTAGTCTACCAGAAAATCATTTACTTATATCCTTAGATGTGGTTTCACTTTACACAAATATCCCTATAAACCTGACCAAAGACATTATTAAAAAAAGTGGGATCAAATAAAATTACACACAGATATTCCCCTAGAAGACTTCTTAGAAGCTGTCGAAAAACATTAAATTCGACCTATTTCTTATATAACGGCAAGTATTACAAACAAATCGACGGATGTGCTATGGGGTCCTCTATCTCAAGTGTAGTAGCACAGCTAGTCCTTGAAGATCTTGAGGAAACAATCATAAATACAAAACTAGACTTTCACCTACCATTTTTCTTCCGGTATGTTGACGACTGCATAACATCCGCTCCACAAGACAAGTTAGATAACCTCCTCAAAACGTTTAACAGTTACCACAATAAATTGCAGTTTACAATGGAAGTAGAAAAACACAACAAAATTAACTTCCTTGATCTAACGTTACACAATAAAAACAAAAAAATAGAAACGGAATGGTACACAAAAGAAACCTGGTCAGCAAGATATTTAAATTTTAATTCCCAACACCCCTTATCTCAAAAAAAATCAGTTATCATAGGTCTGGCCGATAGGGCAATAAAATTAAGTGATCCTAATTTTAGAAGAAAGGCAATCGAAAAAGCCAAAAATGCCTTAAGATCAAATAATTATCCAGAACATCTTATACACTCTATTTTTAAAAAAAGAATTCATCAATTTTATAATAGTACACCAAAACCTCAAAAAAATAGTGCCAAAACAACACATCTCTCTTTACCATACGTACCAAAATTATCTGAAAACCTGCAAAAAATTTTCAAAAAAGAAAATATAACAGTGGCTCATAAGGGGCACAATCTTCTTAAACAAAATTTCAGTTATCTAAAAGACAAAATTGACAAAAATAAAAAAAGTAATATAATTTATGAGATCCCTTGTAAAAACTGCCAAAATGTGTACATTGGGCAAACTAGCCAGTATCTGAAAAACAGACTTAATGCCCACAAATACGACAAAAAAACAAAACAGCTCTCACAAATCACACACAAGAACAAAACCATTCATTTGACTTCAATAACACAAAAATTCTGAAAACTGAAAGTAATCCCAAAAAAGAGAATTTCAGGAAATGATATGTATACAAAAACGAAAAAATACAGTAAACGCAAAAACTGATACAAAAAATTTAAGCAAATTATACTACAATCTACTCAGTTGATTTCTAGCATATTACGTAACTATTAAATTTAAATAATAATAAGAATAACATATTTAAGAAAAAAATTTAATCAACAAATATACTTAAATCTCTAAATGCTGCCACCTGTTACCAATACCATCAAATTGATACTCTACCATGAGAAAAACTTTAAAAAAATCTCCGTAATTTTAATGCAGTGGATTAACATATATTTTGTTAATATACCATAGATGTCGCTATCGTGAATTGTTACAAAGAAATAAATTCCTTAATTTTAAATTAAAAAAAAAACAAAAATAATACTCATAACGGCTGATGCCTTTTATTAAGAAATTTTAAATTTGTGTCGCTATGTTTGTAATATGTGTATACAATAATCGTTTGAGTGATCGTTTGAAAATGTGTGTTTATGTTGAATTTTAACAATGACTACTTATGGAAATCTCTACTAATAAGGTAACTATATTAATTTTTGTAATTAGTCACAGCTCTATTTGTGTTTTTCTCTTTGTATTGCAGACATTCTGATGAAGGCCTCATACTAGAGAGCCGAAACGTTAATTTTAAAAATTATATTTTATTTAAAAAATTTTGTTTTATCTGCCTTTAAACCCAAGAATACTAAATAATAAAAACTAAACAAGGCAAGAAAGAAACCACTCTAAATATATATATATATATATATATATATATATATATATATATATATATATATATATATATATATATATATATATATATATATATATATATATATATATATATATATATATGTTCTGGTATGTTCTGAAACCTATCATACCATCATTAGAAATTAAATTTTTTCCAAATCTTATACGAGGTATGTCAAAAAATATAAATATTACTCAAGAGTAAAGTACCTTTATATTTGCCAATATCGAAAATTGTTATTATAAATAGTTGTTTGAAATTAAAAAATTAAGTTTAAATATGCAGTTGCAATAATTTATAGCATTTTTTTATTTCTTGAAACATCTTTACACGAACAACGAAAATTTAAGTGTAATTATTGTACAGTAACGGCCATTAAATCTTGGCAATTTTTCCTTTCCGTAAAACAGGCTTATGCCACCCTCTACTTGAATAAAAATACTTGTTAAAAACCTAATAAAACAACATGTGTCCGTTGCCACTGTCTTATTTTTTTTAAATGCTAAAAATTAACTTTTTAGGTTTATTCATTTCATTATATTCATTCATTATATTGAGCAAAGAGGTTGGCCAAAAAGGGGTGTAGCGAAAGAGCTTAACATTTCAAAGAGTATTTTGTTAAAAATGGAACGTTTAATGCGGAGGTATAATATAGATCTACTTTTATCATGCTTCTATCTGTACTGGATCGATTTCCGGACAGAAATTTTATCTATCAGCAAGATAAGTGTCCCGTTTATATGGCCTGGCAAGTCGATGAATGGATGAAAGAGCAGCGTACTAGAGATGAGCAAAAAATCGCGAACTGCGATTTAATCGCAGCGATTTAAACTCGCAATCGCAACCTGCGATCATTCTTCTTAGCAAACTGCGATTGAATCATTAGCGATAAGGCAAGTTTAACTTTTAGACAAACAACATCGCTTTAAAGAAACATGGAAGTCACTGTGTTTTACAAATTCTGGGCCCGAGGCTGAGAGTTCTTCTCGGCGCTAGACGCCGGATTCTAGAACATGCTGCGATTGCGATTTGGTCGTAGCTCGCGCTAAGGAAAATGTAAATAATATGCAAGTCTGAGCCAGCATTTATCGTTGTTACCCAATCGGCATTCTTTAACCCTAGAATACGGTAATTCGTAATTTTTACGATGCTTGAACGATTTAGTGATTTTTTCGACTAGTTTCGTGTAAATGCATCGAGTTGCCATCCGAATATCTTCAAGTCTAGTGTTTAGATAGATAGTTTGATATGCGGTCATTCTGAATTTAGCCTCTAAAGGGCTTTTTGTACTTTTGTCTAAATTATACGAAAGTCCCGTATTTACGTTATTTATTGAAATTTAAGTGTTATAAAATTTTTTGTTGGCTTTGAGACTTCTAGATACCTATGTTTAAGGTAAGACATGTTTTATCTTATTCTTTTTTATCTATATATATATATATATATATATATATATATATATATATATATATATATATATATATATATATATATATATATATATATATATATATATATATATATATATATATATATAATATATATATATATATATATATATATATATATATATATATATATATATATATATATATATATATATATATATATATATATATATATATATATATAAATATATATATATATTCAAAGACGGTTTGATATATTGAACTGAATTTTGGCACGGATATTATGGCATAAAAACACACTTTTCAGATGTTCATTTAATTTTTTTTTGCAACCAGTGGCGTAGCTATGACGAATTTTCAAAACAATTTTACAAAAAAAATACTACACCATTGACTTGGGAAAAAAATTATGGTTTTATAATAATTATCAATCAATTATAAACAAAAATCCCTCTTCATTTTTTTGCTAAAACTTACCGTTTGGGAGAAATCGTTAATTAAAAAATGTCTTATGTACCCAAATTGCATCTTGAAAATTATTATTGAAATAAATCAAGTTAGCTTTGCTCGTTGCCAGCGATTGTTGTTTTGTTGTTGTAAACATTATGACACTGACGTTATTATCAATTTTGATTGTGTTAAACTTTATTTTCAATTTTAAATACATTTTTCAAATATTTATTTTTAAGCTATTTTCTTACAAACTAGTGAACAAAAAGCAATAACAATTAAATACAATACATACATAATTTACAAAAAATGTTGGAAATGACCACCTCTCGCCTCTATGCAGGCTTCTGCTCTTCTTCTCATTGAATTACAAACCCTTTCAAAAATTCCATACGTGTTTCGATAGTTTCACATCCGTCAATAATTCTATTTCTGAGTTCGTCTAATGTCACAATTGGTGTATGATAAACTAATGTTGCTAGGTGTCCCCACAAATAAAAATCTAGGCTGTTCAGGTCAGGCGATCTAGGTGGCCAAAATTGTGGTCCTCCACGGCCTATCCAATGATTTTGGTAGGCTCTATTTAAATGCTCACGAGCCAATATGCTAAAGTGGGCGGGAGCGCCATCATGCATAAACCAAAGTTGTTGCCGTAACTGAAGAGGAACATTTTCAAGAAGCAAAGGCAAATCTTTTTGGAGAAAATTACAATAATCCTGTCCGTTAAGGCGTCCTGGTAAAAAAAATGGTCCAATTAAATGGTCGGATACGATACCGATCCAAACGTTCAGTGAAAATTGTTCCTGAAAATGTGTCTCTGTAATCGCATGAGGGTTTTCCTGGGCCCAGTAATGATTGTTATGGAAATTGGTTATTGCATTTTTTGAAAAATTTGCTTCGTCCGTAAACAATATTTTGGCATCAAAATGAGGATTTTCTGTTACTTTTTGGAGATACCTTTCTACAAAATTGCGTACGTGGTTCATAATCTCTAGGAAGCAATGCCTGAACCCTTTGAATGTGAAAAGGATATAACAAAGAATCTCTAAAATATCCCATACCGTCTTGTAGCAGATGTTTAATGCCATACCTATTTTTCGCGTACTTGTGGTTGGATCCTCTTCGACTGCATGCAGGACAGCCTCCTCCACTGCCGGTGTTCTAACTGTACGGGGCCTTCCCTCGGAAATATTAGCTTTAAAACTGCCAGATTCAGTCAGACGACGATGAATGTTTATAAATGTTCGTCTATTTGGGAGAGCGTGATTAGGATACCTTTCTTGATACAAACGCCGCGCCTCCACAGCATTACCATTAGCTAGACCATAAAGGAAATGCATTTGTGTCATTTCCAAATTAGAATAATTTACCATTTTTTTTAACTAGCAAAATACACGTTTTAAGATCGAAGGAGAAATAAATACAAACTGTCAAGAATGATAATTAACGTCAGTGTCATAATGTTTACAACAACAAAACAACAATCGCTGGCAACGAGCAAAGCTAACTTGATTTATTTCAATAATAATTTTTCAAGATGCAATTTGGGTACATAAGACATTTTTTAATTAACGATTTCCCCCAAAAACGGTAAGTTTTACGGCAAAAATGAAAGAGGGATTTTTTGGTTATAATTGATTAATAATTATTATAAAACCGTAATTTTTTTTCCCAAGTCAATGGCGTAGTTTTTTTTTTTGTAAAATTGTTTTGAAAATTCGTTATAGCTACGCCACTGGTTGCAAAAAAATTAAATTAACATCTGAAAAGTGTGTTTTATGCCATAATATCCTGTGTCAAAATTCAGTTCAATATCTCAAACCGTCTTTGAAAAATGTATTAAAAAGTGAAAATAAAATAAAACTTTAACACCCTGTATCTTAATAACTAAGCATTTTAGAGCCCACGTTTATATGAACTTTTCGACTTAAAATCGATCCAGGAATGCCTCCTTCAAATTATGACATACCATTAAGTAACACCCTGTATATGTTTGTAAAATTATTTTTTTAGTGAGATGTCAATGCAGAAGTTTTAAACCCGAAAAAGAACTGCAGGAGGAAGCTGCACGTATTATGAATAGGGAAAAATGTGATCCAGAGCTCTTTGAAGATAGTAGTAGTGATTTGGAAGAGGACAGTTTGGCAGTTGAATCGATTGGCTCCAACACCAACTTATACAACAATTTGCAAAAATAAAACGAAGGTTCCAAATGAGTTCTAGGATGGAAAAGGTCGGAACCCAAAAACATCAATGTTTTACTTCCATCAGAAAAAGACATTATTATCTTAATGCAAAGAAAACAATTATTTTGCTGCTTTTAACAATGCATGAGGAAGCAGACATCATAGTAGAAACCGGTAAGCCAGCCATAATTCATAACTACAATGAGACAAAAGCAGGTGTAGACACTTTCAGACCAATTGTGTTCCAATATGAGCTCAAGCAGAAAAACTCAGAGGTGGCCATTATGTTTTTTCTATGGAATGATAAAATGGCCAGCATAAACTCTTTTGTTATTTATACTTTTAATACTTTAAAAATGCGAAAAACCTCTTTCCAGACAAAAAATACATGATTGATTTAAGCCTCAGCATTGCCAAACCCGTGGATGCTGCATAGATATAACTGCATTACTTTACGTCGAAATGTTCGCCAAGATATAGCTGCAATTCTTGGCATATCGATTGGAGATACTTAGAGCAATCCCTAAGAAAAGAAAAGAAAATCTTGTTTTTACTGCGCAAGTAAAAAAGGCGCATGACCACCAATTATTGTAAGGAGTGCAAACAGCCAATTTGCGGAGGGCATCGAGGAAATATTTGCACAATATGTTCTGAACAATAACAAAAAATGTTTATTTTATAATCTAAATATCTTGTTGTACATTATTAACCTCCATTTATATTTTTGTAGTTTTAAAAATAAAGTTTGGTGTTAAAAACTAACAACTACGCAATTTATCGCCATTGTCGCGTTTATCAATTTTAAAATCAAAATTGCAATCCAGTTACAGTGCACCGATTAAAGACTCGCAATCACAGTTTGGATTCGATGAAAAATACCATGGCCCGCACCTATTCCATTTAAATGTTATGGAAAATGTTTGGGGTTATTAGTAAAAAATAAATAGGGAAAATGAGTTTAGGGCCCCAAATGTAAATCTGGACTACGCCCGGGTTTTGGTCCATTCGATGTATGGAAGGCTACACTCTGTCTTAGAGAAAACGAGGCAGCAATAAAATATCAAAATTTGTTTTGAAGGATATTTATGTTTGTTTAAATTTATTAAATTGTTAATTCATTTATAAATTTGATAGTTTTTATAAAATATGAATATTGTCTTTTACTTTTTGCTTTATTGATAGTAATTAAAAGTAAAACAAGGTAAAAAGAGCGATTTACAAAAATTGGCAAAAAAGTCAAAATATTACAAATTTTTTGCCCAAGTTTAATGGCCGTTACTATACATATTATCTAGGATGCTCTGACAAGAAATGTCCAACAGTAATTACTGTACACAGTTATAACATTTTCGCTAAAAATGAAAAACATCATATTTTGGTTAAAAATCACTTGTTAGGTGTGTTTCCTTATTGAAAGATTTTAATAGGCAAATGTTTAAAAAATGTTATCTTTATTTTCCAAAATTCATGTGATGCTGATTAAAAATCAGTGGGTTAAAATTTGGAAATTTTAAAAAATTAGAGATTTAAAATGGCGAATTTTGGCATTTATAAACCTTGATCGAAATTTAAAAATTAATAATCTTAGGTCAAAATTTGGAAATTTAATATGGCGCACACAAGCGAAATTGGGGAAAACCCGGCCATAAATAGGAAATACCAACTTCGCAATTAAGGCCTATTCTGAGTATAATTTCATTATCTAGTTACCTGGGTATAATAAGCAATCACCCTTTTATTTTTAGTCTTGTCACTTGCGGAAATATTTTAGTTGAAAGCTGACGTTCGTGGAGACTATTTCATTGTGATTCAAAAGCGCCTGTGAAAATTTAGTAATTTATATTCAGTTTTTCGGCAAAGTGTGGGTGAAAATTTTGTAAAGTAACTATGGAGCCTATTGCTGGTGCTAAGTAGAATATTAAAAATAATATTTATTTAAAATATTTCTTTACGTTTTTTTATACTGATGTTCTGAAAAGTTAACAATTAATTTTTTTTTTAATTTCAATTTTTCACTTTTTGCTAAAGTAAAAGTAGGATTTCCCGTAATTTCCCGCATTTAAATTAGCTTTAAATTATTGTTTAATAAGTCCTTTGTAAGATCCCATCTTAAGTTGCTGCGATAATTTGCGATCTTGGCGAGAAAATATTTTTAAAGATTTATGGTCTAGGTCCAAATTCGTATAAAATGTAGGTCCCAAACGCAACAAATAATTTTCTCCTACTAACTCAAAGAATAAATCAATTTTTATAAAATAAAACATTATTTTATAGAAAATTAAATAGAAAAATAAAAAAAGTGCCATGTAATTTTATTAACAATTTCTAGTGGTTTTCATATAAAAATTGATAGTTTTAAGGACTACTGTCATGAGACGGCCAGAAAATTTGTAGAATTGTATCCGTGGTACAATATGCCAACTTCCGTCCATAAAATCTTAATGCACAGTTCTGATATAATATCATATTTTATGGTTCCAATTGGGAAACTTGGCGAGGAAGCCCAGGAATCAAGAAACAAAATAATAAAAGATTCAGAGAATTTCATGCACGGAAGTTTTCAAGAAAACAAAACATGGAGTATATATTTTGTAATCTTTTAATATCTTCTGATCCTTTAATCTCCAATATTAAAAATCATCTGCTAAAAAGCTTAAACAGTACCCTTCAAAAGTTTTGGCATTTTTTGATGAACCAACAGTTTCTGCTGATTAAAGTGATAGTGAAGATATTGATTGATTTTAATTATTAAGATAGGTTAGGCTTTATTATTATTACAAAGTTATTGTTAAGTGAGGTCTGTATATAGTTTACATACTTAAATATATTACTCTTAACATGTATTTTAAATTGCTCTTATTTTTACACACAAAAGTTAGTTATAAAATTAAATAGAACAAAAACAAACAAATCACAACTTTATTTAATTTATAATAAGCAATTTTATTAACCTCAGGTATATCAAAAGTCTTGTCATTTTGGATTTTATTTCAAAAATTTTCAGTCAAAAAGCGTTTATTTCAGCGCAGATTGAAGTCGGATTGAGGCACTCAACAGTGACAAAGGCAAGTCAATTTGGAAAAAATGCAGGATTAACTATCTTAATCCTACAATTCTATTAAAATGGTTTACCTCTCTTCTGTTAGGTGCCTAATCCAACTTCAATTCGAGCCGAAATAAACGCTCTTATTATGAATTTTAAACTCTTAACTGCTTAAATTGTTAAAATAATAACAGTCTAATAATAATAGTAACATTTTTCATAGAGTTTTATTTTTTAAGGAAATAGGTACTTACACAGCGCTTATGTAATGCAATAAATGAACCCAAGGGGAGGGGGGGCTTTAAAAAATGTTTAAATGAACGTGTTATCTTAGTTTTAACATTTTCTTACGATTAAACATGTTTGTGATTCATATCAGCACTACTACTATTTATGGCCGGCTTTTCCCCGTTTTTCGCCTGTGTGTGGCGTATTGAAAATGGCTTGTCTTAAATTAGAAATATAAGAAATCGATGTTTTTTTTTGAATCGGATCTTTTAAAAAGAAATCATTTCCGGACCATTTTAAAATTACACAACGAATCCGGATCACGGATTTTATTTTCAAAAAGTTAGCGATTCCTGGATTTGATTCCTACCCAGCTCTGACGTTTTTAAATCGGACAACTGCTTACTGTGATTACGTGATCTAATGCCAAAAGGACACGATCAGCTTTTTTTAACTGGAAAAGTGGTACTCGTTTTAAAAGCCCTTCGATTCTTTACTCAACACCGCTTTGTTTTTGAAAACGGCCCAGGACATTTACAAGCGTTTGAAGTTTGTAAAAATTTTAAAGAAATAAAAGTAACACTGAAACATCCTTCCCGAATTCCTTAATTTCTTCCAACGTTTTTCTTTTCTCAATACCATCATCATCACCATCATCATAGTTAACATATAAGACCCCAAAAAAGACAAATGAAAGCCCTCAAACCCGTCATTTCCATTTTGCAAGCTCCTGTCCATATCGTCAATGAAACTTCGGCGATAACTCCGTTTCCCCTTTTTTCAGCTGCATCTTTGAAACCTCCTTAAAAATTTTTACCCAAAGGGATTTTAAAAACACACCAGTTCTTCCTTGTGCGACTCTGCCTCCCACTGCTATTTTTAAAAAATGTCCTTTTTTTGAAGTACTGACTAAAGATTCATTTGGTTTTCTTCATTTTCTGTATTATTGTTTACTATCATCATCTTTTACAAACTTTGGTTACTTTTTGAACAAAAGACTTATGTTTCCACCATGAAATTGAAT
This sequence comes from Listronotus oregonensis, assembly GCA_019359885.1. Taxonomy (NCBI): domain Eukaryota; kingdom Metazoa; phylum Arthropoda; class Insecta; order Coleoptera; family Curculionidae; genus Listronotus; species Listronotus oregonensis. Next base: position 13,294 of record JAHBCN010020083.1, read on the forward strand.
CAACCCAGTACTGTTACCATCTTCAGTTATTTCCTTCTCTTCTTTTTTTTCTTCACTTTTATTGTTATTTTTTTGCACACTTTTTATCCAAAATGGTATAGTTTGTTCCGATCCTACTTTTTCGTATTCAACTTCTTCGTTTTGTTCATTATTTCCATCCATATTAAGTCTATTTTAGTTGCTTTTTTTTGTCCAAGAGGGCACTGTGCTTTCTGCAGCTTCATCTTCAGTTTCATCGGTGTCCAGTAATCTTTGATCATCTGCTATAAAAAAAAATGTGGTAAACAGTGTATTACCATTAGAATTAGGTATGGAAATATAATATTAAATCAAAATCTATTTAAATGCTCTTCAAATTTGATTGGGGCACTAAAGAGCTTGGCCAGTTTAATGCGTCAAACCCAGTGTTTTGGCGTAGCTACATAACCAAGAGCCCTGCGGCAAATAGGTTACTGGGGCTCTTTTTATACTGGTTAAAATATAAATACTTTAATGGTACAGAGCTACTTAATTTTAATCTCCTTATTGCCAGCTGTTAGTGCAGAGTAATGCAGTTTATAATATTTAATTAAATACAAATAATACAATTTATACCAAAGACTAAAAAAACCTACTTTGCAACAAAAATACCGTGAATGTCTACAATGTGTAGCACTAACAGTAAATCCTAACATAATTTGGAAATATTTGCACTTAGTTTGCCCAAATAAATGAAAAAAGAATGAATTGCAACATTATTTAAATTTTGATTATAAATATAATTGATTTTAATTAAATTAATAACGTGGAATAAACCTAATCTATAAAATTCAAGGTGCAATGAGTTACAAGACTAGATAAAAAAATCAAGAGCGTAATTCTGCTTTGCGATGTTTTGTAGGGAAGTAAAATTGCATTTTACTTTGGAATTCGTATTGAAACATATTTGAGATATGTTCTCTCATACTTATAATTAATAACGCGCTTATTAAAATAATGTTTTATTTTAAAACTTAATAATTTCCTAGTTATTATTTTAATGTCTGAACGACTTCTTACCAAGGTATGTTTTATTTTTATTTTGAAACAACTGTAAAGGAAGGACATGTAAACTTCTTATCGTGATTTATTGTGCCTGAATATTTGTTAGTGGTACTCTCTATAAATTTTAGTTTTTTTAAACTAAGTTGCCATACTTAAAGCCCTAGCTTGGGCGTTGTAGTATTTTTCTATCTACGTTGTGCATAAATCTCCATTGGCTAACCAGTATTAAATTACATTATTATGGTTATCGAAGACACCTAAGATAAGCCCACTTAAAATATTATAAGGAATTAGTTTATAAATCAATGGTTAATTATCAATATGTGCATACTTCAAAGATAAATAGAGCTTCAATTTATCAATATTGTTTCCATGTATTATATATTTTTTTTTAACCGTGTATGTAATATTGAGGGACATGCATATTTCTGTCCAGGAAGAGAAATGCGTTTTTGTCCCCATTTTCCTGGCCGTTTTTTTTTTTTAATTTTCAAAATTTTAAGTTAAAGTAAAAGTTTGGAGTGTCAAAGTTCTTTAACAAGATATATAGGATTCCGTACAACAAAATCTTTGAGTTTTTGCTTCAGACATTAAAGGCTGGTTTATGCGGACAACTTAATCTAATTTAGCTTTTATTTAAATTTATTTTAACCTTAAGAATGTCTAGACCATTTATAGAGAATATTTACATTTACCTTACGCAAGCGCAGAAACACGAAAATTTCGTCGGGTTGGTATTAATTTAGGAATGTTTATTTTAAATGTCAAATGTCTTTAACATTATGACATATTACAGTTTGACAATTTTTATGTTTTGATAAGGTTTTGACTGTTTTTTGTGCTTGGTTTGTTATAATTTAATAAATAAAATAATTATAAAGATATCCGTATTGTCCTTTACGTAAATCGGGTTGAAGATTAAAGTTGACAACTCGGTCTAGGGGAATTTAAATTATTTATTTTTTTATTTTTGCGTTTTTTAAAAATAAAATTTACCTTCGAACTTTTTCCCGACTGTGCTTATCAGATTGCTCGTTTTT
>JAHBCN010020084.1:0-15312 GCA_019359885.1 Listronotus oregonensis
ATATCAGATGTGATTTTTAAACCGTATTTGTGATTTTTAAATCTTGTTGTGTGCTGGTCGGCTATTCAGTATTTGAAACTAACATTATAATTGATTTTATTGGAACTTTGTTTGTTTGTATATAACTGAAAAAAAATGAAGAAGAAACTAAAAATCGGACATTAAAGGGCGTTCGCTTAACATTTTTAATGATTTTAAAAACCCCAATACAACAACAGGGTCTTGACGTCGTCGCTGTCCCCTGAAACCTGGCTCTCGAATGACATTCCAGACAATTTTTTTTCAATTGATAAATATCGGCTGGAAAGGGGGATCGGCCCCCGGGAGGAGGACTTGCTGTGTATGTAAGTAGTAAAATTAAAATTTTAAAGGTTTTAAATTTGACCTGGACGTCTTATATATTGAACAACTATGGGTTAGATTTTTAAGGGGCCATGTCTATAGCACTGGCAGTTTTTTATAAACCTCCGGGGGACAAATGTACATCAAGCCATTGACTCTTTCGGGGCGTCTTGTCTACGGTGCTACCGACTGAAAAACCTTGTTATAGGGTAGGTGATATCAATGAAAATTTTTTAACCCTTAAAAACCCCATAAGATACGGGAAAAAAAAATTGTATGCAAACAGATGACGTCTATCGGAAAAAATTTAAAAATTTCTGCCTGGATAATCAGGGGGGTTTTTCCGCGGCAAATGGTACCTCAGCAGTTATGTCTGAGGTTGTGGACCCCCAATTTGGGGGGGTTTTGATGGGGGTCAAAATTCCCCGACTCTGGTCTTGCTAGACTTCTTTTAAGGCTTTCATACAACCCAACCATAAGTTTTTTGGCCGAAAATTTCCCCGCAAATTATGGGTTTTCTGTGAAACTGTTTGTTTTATACGGACCTCCCTTTGACCGAGCGTCGGCAGTGTGTGGTGCTTGATGGCGAATCATCTGGAATGGGCCGTGTTCGTCCAGGGTTCCTCGGGGGTCAATATTTTGGGCCTTTGTTTTTCTTTTTTTATAGGGCTGATCTATAAACTAGTTAAGTATTGCACTAGTCAAATGTATGCAGAGGGCACTCAGCTCATGTTTGGCTTTTTCCCCCACAAACACCATATAACAGAATATAAATTTAAAAGGGGTTTTTAAGATGTTTTTAGCAAGCGTATCAAAACACAATCTTTTTTTTAAAAGTAAAAATTAATAACTTTTTTAAGGGAAAAAAAGACATGCAGGGTTGATGAGTCATAAAAAAAGATTAATGACAGCATTTTGCCTGTAAGGAATTCTGTAAGATCCTTGGGATTGTATTTGGATTCGGGAGTTGTTTGACACTCACGTTACTGGTTTACTGCAAAGTCTTTTACCCCCTTTTAAAATTGTTATACGGTAATCTTGTTTGTCTGGAAAACTTAGAATACTTCTGGGTGGGGGCCCTGGTGTTGTCCTTTTTTTTTTGTGTTTTTGTCTATGGCCCATTCCTGGATCAAAGAAATCAACAACGAGTTCAAAAAGTTCAAAACTGTTGCTGCCGTTTTGTTTTTGGTCTCCTGGTTTGATCCGTACCCTTTAAAATGGCCGAGCTGGGATGGTTGAATTTTGGTGGGAGGAAAATTACATTTTCTGCTTTGTTAGGACAATCATGACCACAGGAAGGCCTCCCTATTTGGGGAAAAGCTGCTTTTTAAAGTGAGACTCATGCCCTTAATCCCAGGTTCAAAAATTATGTTGTCCATCCCAAAAACATAATACGACTACTTTTGAAAGGTGCTTCTCTTACCAAGCAGCTATAGTTTACAATAGCTTAACTGAAGAAATGAAATCCTGGTCCAATAAAACCTTTAAAAAAAGTACAGAGATGTGCTTCTTGTTTTTGATGTGCTGATGTCAATGTTTATTTTTAAAAAGGGGTTTTTCTTTTTTTCCCCATTAGGTTTAAGTTTTAATGTGTATTGATCTTCTATTCATTTCGTTTTATTGGTTTCATTTAATAAATTTTTTTTTTTGTAATACAGGGTTTTGCCACTAGGTTAAATGTAAGAATAGCTAGTACCTTGTACTTAGACAAAATTTTTTGCCTAGTGCTGGCACCAAAATTTTTTATTTATATTTTTTTTTTTTTAAAAAAATTTTAAAAATTTTAAAAATTTAAATTTTTAAAAAAAAGGGCGTTTATTATTATTATTATTATTATTATTATTTCCTGAGTCGTCCGTTATATACCTGTTATCCCCCGGGGAAAGGGGTCGAAAAGGGAAAAAATTTATGGGAACTTGTCATAATTTTTTTAAAAGGGTTTTTTTTAAAATTCCGAAGTTCCCCCTATTCTGGGACACCCTGTATATGTCGCACTCATAGGGTTTTTAAAATTTTCCATTTAATGAACTGAATGCCCCGTTTCTGAAGGGGAAACCCCGATAGTGTAATAATATTTTATTTCACCATCTGGACAATATTTTTTTTCCCGTACATAAAATGGATATACCATTTTCTCACTTGGTAAAACAAGACGGTATTACAAATTTGAACACAAAAAAAAAAACCCCCTTCCTTTTTTTTATACTTGGGGGTTTTTCTATTTTTTAATACAATGCAATGACCCAACATTTTTAGGGGTTTTTTTTTGGTAAGTTGTGGGGTTTTTTTTTTCCCCCTAATTTTGGTCAAGAAGCGTATAAAAATTATCTTTGATATTAAACATTTTGCTTTAGTAGTTCAATATCTGTTTTCATTCAAAAGACCGACGACCGATTGTTTCCCCTAACAGCCGAGTGATGAACGGCTTGTTAAAGTTAAAAACCCTTTTTAATTGTTAAAAGAAAAAACGGTTTTAAAAATGTTTAACAAAACGTCTTGTCGGGGGTTTTTCAATGATTTTAATAAAAGGGGGCGTCCAAAAAGACATTTTGTTAAACATTTTTTAAAACCTTGTTTTAAAAATTTAACAATTGCTAAGTCCTTTAAATTTAAAACGCGATCATCACTCGGCCGTAATTTCAAATGAAATACCGTACAGGAACTGAATGATTTTTGTCCAGATGGTGTAATATAGTCTTGTTTCTCAAAATTGGACAAATTACATATCTATTTCATGAACTGGTCATAAAAATTGCCCAGAAAATTGAAATAAAATATTATTACCCCTATTTTTTTTCCCCTTTAAAAAAATTTGGACATCTAGTTCACGAAAAGAAAAACCCCCAAGGGGGGGTTTTGGACATATATACTAACATTAAAAAACGGGGGCCAAGCGTAAATGAGAATGATGCTGAGGTTTTTTTTTCCCCCCAAATTTCTCCCCCCCGGGGTGCTAATTCCCCCCCGAACTATTAATTTTTTTTTTTAAAATTTTTTAAAAAATATTTACTGGATCAGTAATTAATGTTTTAAAAAAAAGCCAAAAAACCTTTTTACAATTCAGGAAATACAAAAACATCCGAGAGATTTGGGGGCCCCTTTTTAAACCCCCAAATTTTTTTTTTAAAATTTTTGGAATAGCTATTTTTTTTTCCAATGACTCCAACATCATGATTTTTAAAAGATTTTCATTAAAAAATTTAAAAAAACTTAAAAATTTTTTGGGAAATACAAAAACATCTTGGATATTTACTTTTTTTAAAAAGAAACAAACAAATACTTTTTATGATATATTTTCAAAAACCCCACTTTTTCAAGTAACTCCAAAATCATAAATGCTTTTTCTTAATAGAAAAATAATTTTTTTTAAATTGTATTTTAAATTTATGTTGTATTTTTTTTTTCCCCAAGAAAATGGCCCCCCTTTTTTTAACCTCCTCCGCATCTTTTTTCCCCAAATTTAAGCTCTAAAAAATTTTTTTTCCCAACAACAGAAACATCGGGGGGCCCCCGGCCCCCAAAGGGTGCTACCTCAAATGAGGCGAAAAATTCCGATTGTTCTACCTCGACGTTGACCAGCCCCCCCTCCAGTTAGTGCGGGGAGGGGCAAAAAGGTAGAGTGAATGCTTTGACTCCTGAAAATAAATGTTTTTTAATAAAAAAAGACAGGCGACTCCAAAAATTTCTCTTGACACGTAAAAGTTAGCGCAGTACGTGTCACGGAATCCTTTTTTCCGGAAAAGTCCGATCTAAATATGAGAAAATATACAACCAGTTTTTGACATGGGTGATGAAAATAAAAATTTTGTGGTTGATTCTTTTTTTTTTAAAAACTAGTTGTGTTATAGATTCATACCACCACCAGTTGTGTTATGAGCCTTATAACGTACAGTGCGGACCCTTAAATCTTGGGAAAAAAAATTTTTCAAATTTTGACTTTTCTCCCCCCAAATTTTTTTTAAAAACCCTCTGTTTTACCTTGTTTTTTTTTTTTTTTATTATAAAAAAAACCCAAAAAAGGGAAAAGAATATATTTATATTTTAAAAAAATAACAAATTAATAAATTAATTAAAAATTTTAAAAAAAATTCAAAAAACCTAAAAAAATCCTTTCAAACAAATTTAATATTTTATTAAGGCCCCGTTTTCTCTAAGACAGAGTTTACCCTTTCCCGGGGGATCGAATGGCCCCAAAACCCGAATGTAGCCCCGGGCTTCCTCATTACTCAGTCCATCCCCAAAATTTTTTCCTGAAATTTTTTTTCTTTTTTTCGGCTAAATTTTCCCCATTTTTTTTTTTAAATAAAGGTGCGTTTTCTATGGGGCGGCTGACGCACGCGGCTGTCCCAGTTCCAAAAGGGCCCCCACTGCTCATGTGACAATTCATTTATCCGTTTTTTTGAGCGTCAGACGCAAGCTCAACCGCTGGGGCTACAGAATCTGCGGGCCCCCCCCCCTCTCGAGGCGGTCAAGCGTCAGCCGCCGGTTGCCAAAGTCGTGTCTGTACGATGCCCCAAAGTTTTATTTTCCGCAGAGGAAGATGAAATTTGGGAAAAGCGTTGAAAAATACCCCGGGGCCCTTTTTTACTTAAAACTTTTTTTATATAAGGATCAAAGAATAAAGTTTAGCTTGGGGTTTTAAAAAAAAAGGATGAACTTCATTTTCTTTGCACATGCTTTTCAGTAAAATTTCTTCGGCCTCAATTTTTTTTCTAATAGTAAATCCCCAAAAAAAAAATGTTTTTGTTTTTGCACATTTTTTTTTAAACTGTACTTTTTTAAAACCCGATCACTTGCGTCTACACTTCATAGGAAATGGGTGTACTGGCGTCGCCGTTTATAACCGTTTTTTTCAGATCTGGGGGCCCCCCCCGTGCGCCAGACGCCCCATAGGAAACGTACCCCAATAAGCCCCCCCAAAAAATTTTTCCCTAACATTTTTTAAAAAAGGACTACGTGCGGGGAAAAGGGGAAAACCCCCCAAAAAAGCTCCCCTTCCATCCATTCATCGACTTGCCGGGCCTATGACCGGGGGGCTTATCTTGCTGAAAGATAAAATTTCTGTCCCCGGGAAAAAAATCCCCAAAAAAGAAAAAAAAGATATTCTGTAGTAGATCTATATTTACCTCCACATTAACCTTTTCCTTTATAAAAAAAAACAACAAGTCCTTGTCACTCAGCCACCCCCCCAAAAAATTTTCCGAAAATCGCCCACTACTTCTGTCCTTTTGGGTATATTTTTTATCAAATCGTGTTTCTTTTGGGCCCCCATACCTTAAAATATCCCAATGCCGGGGCTAAAACATTTTTCTCGGGGGAAAATTTTTTTTTCAAAAAAAAAAGGTTTTTCCCCAAAGGTTAAAAATTGTAGAGCAAATCCAATGCGTTATTCTTTATATGCATTTGTTAAAAACGGTTTTTTTAAAGGGTCCCGGGGTTTTTGGGAGCGAAAATTTTAGATTTGCCTTATTCTTTTTTCCCTGCCGTTCTAACCGATGCTGGAAAATAGCTTTTTTTTTTTTCTGTAACTACAGATTTAAATGGTTGGTTTTTTGGGGAAAAATTTAAACCCCAAATTTTTATTCTTATTCTTGGATTCGATATTTTGGGGAAAGAATTTTTTAGGGTCCCCTTTTTTTAAAAGTGTGTTTCCTGCCATTTTTTTTTTAAAAAAAAAGAATAGTTCCCCTTTGGGATGTTAAGCTCTCCCCCGCACATCCCTTTTGGGGGAAAAACCCCCCTACTCTATATAATGAATAATTAATACTTTTTGATCAAAAATTTTAAAAATTTGGGATTTTAAAAAAAAATTTTTTGACACCGACAACAAACACCTGTTTTTTTTTTTAGGATTTTCAAAGGTATTTATATTCAGTAGAAGGTGGCATAAGCCTATTTTACGAAAAGGGAAAAAAAATTCCCAAGATTTAATGGCCTTACTTTACCTCAAATACTAGAAAAATAATTATGAAAAATTTTTTGAACTTTTGGGGGGGTAAAAAAATATTTATTTAGATTTTATTTTTAGTTAAACCCCCCGGAAAAAAGGGGGGTTTTCCCCCAAAAAAAATTCTTATAAATTTTCCATAAATCGAAAAATAATTTTACCTTCACTGTTGGGTGGGACATGGTAAACATTTTTTTTCAAAAAAACCCCAAAAAACCCCCAAAAAAGATCTATTGGGTTGAGATCGGGAATCTAGGATTGACTCTGACATTCTTTACTTTTTTTTTTTTAAAAAAAGGATAACTATTTTAAAATTTTACAGTATAAATTTTTAGTAAAATATTTATAAAACCCCCTTTTTTAAATTTAAAAAAGGGCAAAAAGGAGACATTTTTGAAATTTGGACAAAACCCCCCTTTTTTTTAATTTTTATTAATTGAAAAAACTTTCGCTTATATCGTTTATTAGGTTTAAAAGAGTTATTCCTTTAATATTATAATAAACCGGTTTTTAAAAAATACGATGTAACTACTTGAAAATGGTAAAGTTACAGGGGGAAATATAAATTTCCCCATTAAATAACATACCATAACTAAAAACCCCTCGTTATATGAAGGTATTTCGTTGCGTTTTTTATTTTTTTCCCCCAAATTTTTTAATTAGCGGGTATAAAAAAAAAGAACAACGTTATATGAACCGCGAGGGAAAAATTTTTAATTTTCTCTAGAAATTGGCTTTAATTTTATATCCGGAAAAAAAAGGGTTTTAAAAAAAAAAAATTTTTTTTTAATTGGCCACCATACAGGGAAAAAAGTTATTTTTTTTAAAACCATTTATTTCGTACAATATTATATTAAAATATAGATAGACATTTTGCTTATCCCCCAAAAAGCGGCGACCGTCGTTGAAAGGGGTAAGCCAGAAAAAAAAAAAATGGCTTTATAGTCCAGTAAAAAAAGGGGCCTGAGAGTACCTTAAGCTGAAAAAAAAATTTTACATTTTTTCATTTGTGAAAAAAAATTTTCCCAAGGTCTTTGCGCCCCCCTTTCCCCGAGCAAAAAAAAAATGTTTTCAGTTAACGTGGGAACCCGAGGGCCCCCCCAAAACCCCCAAAAAAAGGGTTTTTCCCGGGAATATCAAAAAATTTGCAAAGTAGAGAATGTTTGTTTAAAAAAAAAATGAAGATCCCCTCGAAATCAAAAAAAATTTTTCCCTTTTCCATTTTTTTCGTAACAAATTTTTTTTTGCAAACAGGGGGGTCGAAAAATGCATAACATACAGATTTTCTGAACCCCCCAAAATAAAAAAATGTAGATGGGAAAAAAAAAATTTTTTTCAAAAACGCAAGAAAGATGGTGAAAATTTTCTGGGATCATTGAACACTTGCAAAAAATCTTATTATAAAAAGAAATTTTGATAACAAATCATATCTGATAAAATATCAATAAATTAATGTTAAATTTTTTTTAAAATTTTTTTTGAAAAATCAGAATAGCCCCAAAAATTTTTATGCAATGATAGGTGGGGGTTTTTCCCCTTGATGAACTTTTAATGATTAAAAAAATGTCAATTTTTGGGGTAATGGAACAATTTTCCGCCCGCTTATTGGCAATTGCAAAGTATATGGTGGGGACGGGGTAAAACCCCTTTTACCCTTTCGCTGTGGTAAAATTTTTTTGATAAATCATGGCGTTCAAATGTAAATTTAATTTGATAAAAATAATAAAAATGGTGCATAATAGTTTTTGTGTACTTAAATGTCAGAATACTGGCAGAAATAGTTACCCCCAAAATTTTTTAAAAAATTTTCCCCAAATGCTAGTTAAAATTAAAAAAAATGTCAAAATGGATAAATGCATTTAAAAAAAAAAAAGTAAGTAGCCGAATGACGTTCGGGTTTCGGGGTTAGGCGAACTTTCAAATTTGACGAAACCCAAAAAAAAAAACTTATCGTTTCTTGCCGTGTACCTTTTTTTTCCTTTCTTTTCCTGAAGTTTTTTTAATGATTTGCGAGTTTTAAAAGAAAATGTTTATTTTTAATGGGTTAAAAAAATGTCTTTGTAGTCTCCTGTGATTGTGAATGAGAAAATTTTAAAAATATATTGAAAAACCCCAAACTCTAAAAGTTTGTCAGGTGTTTTTCCCCTTTTCGGACCAATTGCCGATTTTTATCAAAAGGGTTTAAAAAAAAAAAAATATTTATCAATTATAAATAAATAAATTATTTTTAAAAAACCTGTTTATTATGCTACATTTTTAAATATATTTTTTTTTTTTATACTGGCATTTTAAAATTTTTTTTTTTAAAAATTTTTTGCCTTAAAATTTTTTTGGATCCTTAATTTTCCCCCAAAAAAGGTCCCAGTTCATTCTACAAAAAAAAAGAATTTTTTTATTACACCTTTTTTTTTACTTTCTAAGCTTTAAAATTGTTTATTTACCATTAATATTGTTCTTCACTTTTACAGGGGAACAGGTTTATATATATTAATTTACGAAAAATAAAAAAAAATATTATAAGTAATCTTACACCTCTCCCCTGGATTGAAAGCATGATTTAATGCAGTCGTCAGATGTCTTTTTCCCCTCGCGCACGGTGCCAATAAGTAAAACCATTTAAATCGGCATTCTAGGGGTGGGGCGGCAGCTGAAATGGGGGGATTTTGGGCCCCCTTATCTCGAAAACTATCGTTTTTTTTAAAAAAATTTGGACCGTTTTTGTAGATTACAAGGCGATCTTCTTTTTTTTTTAAAAAATTTCCCTTTAAAACCTTTTTTTTCAAAATTGGGGAAACCCTTTTTTTGGGGGGCCCTTTGGGGGGCCATTTTCTTTTTCCCCCCTTTTAATTTTAAAAAAAAAAAAATTTTGCTCGAAAATTAAAACCTAAAAATTTCCCCCAAAAATTTAAAAATTTTTTTACAGCTTTACCCCCTTTATGTACTTTTTAGTACTTTTTGGATATAAGACAGGTCTAGCGATCTGAAACCCAAACCAAATTTTTTTTTAATAATTTTGTTTTTCTTTTTTTTAAAAAAATTTTAAAAGGGTTAAATTTTTATTAAAAAATTTTAATTGTTTTAAAAAAAATTTTTTAAAAAAGTAGAATGAAAAAAATTTTGGCCCAAACCCCTATTTTTGAAAAGTAATTTTTTTTTTATAAAACTTTAAAAAAAAACGAAACATTTTTGGTTTCTTTTTTTTAAAAGTTAGTCTGCTACATTAATAACATTTTTTTTTAAAAAGGGGTTTTCTTTTTTTTTTTAAAATTTAAAGTATAAGAAAAAAATTCAATGTTTTACTAATCAAATGAGTTTTGATCGTAAAAATATAAAAAAAGTCTGGCACCTCTATATTTTTGCAAGGGTTTAAATTTTTTATATAAAGTAAAAAAAAAAAACGAACAATTTTTGGGTTTTTTTTTCCCCCTTTTTTCTCCACATTAATAAAAATTTTTTTTAAAAAAATTTTTTTTTTTTTTTTTTATAATTGATGTATAAACCCTTTTAAATTCAATGTTTTACTATTCGAATGAGTTTTGATCAGTAGAATATAAAAATTTAAGTGTGGCTCCCCTTTTTTTTAAAAGAGATCTTTTAGTAAAAAATTTTAAGAAGAACTCTTGTTGTGCAACATCCACCTACTCTTTACATTATTTTATTTACCAAAAAAATTTTTAAAAAAAAGGACGGAAGTTCATTTATTTTCCAAAAACTCTTTTGATATGCAACAACGAAAACCTATCATATAGTAAAGTTTAAATTTGGGAAAAAATGGAATTTTTTTTCATTTTATAAACGCTTTTTTTTCCTCTTTTTAAGGGGAAAAGCGGGGAAAAATAAAATTTCACATTTGCTTACCTTATAGTTTTCCGCGCTACTCTACCTATTTTTTTTTACTCCCCAAAAATTTTTTTTTTATCTTTTTCCCCAAAAATTTTTTAAAAATTTTTTTTAAAAACGGGCTTATTAAAAAAAAAATATTTGAAAAAATTTAAATTTATGTCTTTTTTTTAAAGGAAAAAAACCCCCAAAAATTTTTAAAAAAAATTTTAAAAAAAAATTTCTATTAAAAGGGGGCGGTTCCTTTACATTTTTTAAAATTTTAAAAAACTTGTTTAAAACTTCGTGAGTGGATTTTTTTTTTGGGGGCCCAAATTTTTTTATATCCCCCAAAATTTTAAAATATAAAACTTTTTTTTGGGGGGGCATGGGGGGGGGCAAATATGTTTTCGGGGAGGTCGGGGGAAAAAACCCCTTTTTTTTTTTTAGGTCAGTTTAACTTAACATTTTTTTTTTTTTTATCTAGGAACCTTTTTTTCCAAAAAAAAAATCGGTTGGTTTAAATTACACAACATCATGAATTTGACAGGTTGAGGGGTGTAGGTCTCGCAAAATAATTCAATATTTTTGTAGGTCAATAAATTTTCTTTTTTTAAATTTTCTTTATAAAATCGTATTAATCAAAAAAAAAAATTATAGGCGTGTTGTTAAATTCATCGATGAATCTTTTTCTAATCGCTGTTTATCAAGCCTTTTTTAAAATTTTAAATTTAGGGAAAAAACGATAAAAAAAAAGGGCCCCCCTTTTTTTAGTATATGGAAAAGGGGGTAAAAAATAGCGCTAATCTAGTGTGACGTCACGATAGTTTTCCCCGCGCAAAAAACATCTGATAAAAATTTTAAAAACCCCCTTTTTTTTTTAAAATATTTTCAGAGCTTAAGTGGCATGTTTGACGTAGTGTTTTAAAAAAGGGGATTTAAATTTTTTTAGCCCAAAAAACGAGCAAAATAAGGACAGACAGAACACGTGCAGCGGCAGTTTCCCCTTTTTTTACCGACCCAAGAAAAGGGGGGAAAACCTGGGCCGGCCCCAAAAAAACCCTAAAAATACCCATGTTTGAAATAAAAAAAAAGTATCTTTAACCATTCCAAAATACTATTACTTTTTTTTAATTTTTTTTTTTAAAAAAATTTAAAAAAATGTTTTTTTTTTTAAAAAATTTCTAAAATTGCTAATAAATATTTTTACAATATCCTAACGAATTGTTGGCGCCGCGGACCGTCGTTGTATTGAAAGTGGGGTAAGGGGGAAAAATTTTTTTTCGTTTTTCCCCCCAATCTGGGGTCAAACCCAAAATACTTTACCCCTATTACTTTAAAATTTTGGGTCCCAAACCCATCCTTTGAAATCAGTTTAATTAATTATAAATTAGGTCTTTATTGAACGAATTTTTTTTTGGGGGCAAAACGAGCTTGCGAGGGGTTTTTTTAAATTTTTAGTCAATAAAATCTGTTTATGTACGCATTTATACATAATTCTTTGTATGATAGCAATTGGATTATATGAAAAAAAAAATTTAAGAAAAAAAAATTTTAATATACCTGTATGGGGTTTTTTCCTTAAAGGTGAAAAAGGGAAAAGGGGTTTCCACAGAAACCCCATTTTTTTAAATGCCTTTTTGCGATTTTTTTAAAAAAAAAATTTTGGGTTTTTCCCCCCTTTAAAGACTTTTTTACTGATAAAGAATCTACCTTTTTTTTTTTTTAGATGACCAGAAGAAAGAAAATCGTGGCAAGAGGGGCCACTCCTTTTTCCCCCTTTTTCCCCAACTTCGTGTAACGGTGAAATTTTTTTTTGTAAATTCTTTTTTTTTAAAAATTTTTTAACTATAAATAAAAAAATTTTTAAAAAAAAATGGTTAGCCAAAATTTTTTTTATCCCCAAAAAAACGCCCAAAATTCTTTTTTCTAGACCAAAATCCCCTTTTTTAAAAATTTTTTTTAAAATTTTAATTTTTTTAAAAAAAAAGATTCTTATCTTGGGCGTACAACGGAATCGTTTAAGTCCATAAAAGGAAGCTCATTATGAGAAAAAAAAAATTTTAAAAAGAATTGAATTAACTTGTAAAATTTGTTTTTGGTAATAGGTTATTTTGTAAATTTGAAAGTGTATTTGTTTTTTTTTAAAAAAGATTATTTCCCAGTAAAACACGTATATCAATGAACATTTTTTTTTTAAAAATCCTTTTCAAAAACATGTTGGACTTACATTTTTTTTTCCCTTTTTTTTCTCACTTTTTTTTTTTGGGCAAAATGGTTTAAAAAGGGAAATTCATCATCATCCTGCTGTCTTCTTCAGTGAAACTCATTTTTTTTTTGAGGTAGGTAGGGACTGGCCACCCGGGGGTTCGGGGGGTATTATTTGATTTTTCCCAATTTTAATAGATCTTTTTTTTTTTTTTTCTTTTTTGGAAAAAGCCCGGCTATACAGTTTGTTTAAGTACTTTGGAAACGCGGGTTTTTCCCCCCCTTTCCCAAAAAAATTAAAAGCATCTGTACTTTGTATCTGAATGCATATATTTAAATTTCCCAAATTTTTCCAGGATTTTCTTTTGAATATCTAAAAATTTTTTAAAAAAGTAGCCAATTAGGTTTTTTTTTTCTGTGTCTTTATTTTTTTTTTTTAATTAAACTTTCAGTCAAAGCCTTTAAGTCAAAAAAATTATTATATTTTAATTCTTTTTTACATTGTGGGGTCACTTTTTTTTTTTTTTATTTCGATTTTATCTTGGGGGCTAAATATGATAAGCCAATCGTTTATTGTGAAAACTGGAACAAATTTCATGATCTCCATGTAGGAATGCCCGCTTTTCAAAAAATTATGTTGAATTATTTAAAGGTGAGTAATCTAAACCAAATAAACAAAAAAAAGCAGCGACATTTTGGAAAAAAAATTCTGTCCTCCACATGTGTAACTTTTTTTTCCCTCAAAAAGTATTAACGCACCGTAATCCCCCCAAAACAAAACTGCCTTCTAAGCATATGAATGCAGTATTTATTTTTTAAAAAAAAAACATTTTTTTCCTGTCTAAGCTTGCATCCTGCCGTCGAAAAAAAACGCTTAAAGCACATAAATGATTCTCCCTGTTAAAAATAAACTAAATATGGACTTAAACAAATTAAAATTTTAAAAAATTCTACAAAAAAAGTGAAAATGGACTTAAGTGATTATTTTTCTTGAAGCGAAAACACTGTATGGACTTATAGATGAGGTAATCCCCCTTTTTTTAAAAAAAAGGGCTTAAAAAGGGGGTTTTTCTTGTTTCGCCCCCATATTTAAAATTAAAAAATTTTTTCTTTTTTTTTCCCCCAAACAAATTTTCCAAGGTAACTACAATTAATTATTTATGTCGTAAACAAAAAAAAAATATTTTTTAAAATCTGGGGAAAAAAAAAGGATTTAAAATAGATAGTTTTTCTTTTAAAAAAATTAAAATGGGAAGATTTTCATATAACATCTAATGAAAATAGAAATGAAAAATTTTTTTTAAAAAAAAAATTTTTTTCCCCCTATTTTTTTTTATCAAAATAGTTCTGCCTTGTTTTAAATTAAACTGAATTTACTAAAACTAAAGTTTTGTAGGGGTTTTACCTTCCACAGTACACGGGGTGGTTAATTACCTAATTTCGCCTCCTTTATGGGCAGAGAACCTATATTAATTATATAGCCGCCCCTGGCTAAAGAATCTTGTAAAAGAAAATTAATTTTTTAAATTTAAAATTTAAAATATTACGTGTAAGGCTTTGGAAAAAATTTTTTTAAAGGGAAAAAAATAATTAAACAAAATTTTTTTTTTTGATTATATTTTTCCCAAAAAATTTTTTTTGGGGGAAAAAAAAAAGTTAAGGTTTTTAAAAAATTTTAGCGATAGTTTTTATTCAAGCGGAATTAAAATCTGAAAAAGGGGGGGTTTTTTGGTTTTTCTGCCAATAAAAATTCAATTGTTTTTAACAAAACACGAAAAACAAAAAAAACCATTTAAATTTTTTTATATATAAAAACCATACGAGAAAAATGGAAATTAAATAGATGATCCAAAAAAGAAGAAAATTTCCGATAAAAACCCCTGACCCCCGGGTTCTATCTTCATTGGGTTAAAATTTTTTAATTTTCCCGCTGAAAATGGGCCTCCCCCCGATTTTTTTGGTTACGCGCTCGGGCGTCAAAACCGAGTACGTCACACTAAATATTTTTTTTTGGGGTTTTTGATATTAAAATTGTTTTTTGCCCCAATACTTAAAAAAATTAATTTTTTGTTAAAAAATTTTAAATTTAACCCTTTAAAATTAGTTTTTCAAAAGCCAATTTTTGAATTAACAAAAATTTTTTTAACTTTCTCCTCATTGTAAAATTTTTAAAAAAACTCTATTAATTGTCATACAAATTTTTTGGGTTCGTAAAGTCCTTCTTATATACCCAAAGGGAAAAAAACCCCTTAAAAAAAATTTTTAAAAAATTTAATCCCTTTTTATATAAAAAATTTTTAACTTTGACAAAAACTGAAGAGTAATATTGTCAAAGTGGGAAAAATTTTATAAAAAAAACATTACATGTTTTACTTTTTGGGGGATCTTTTTAGGTATTATGGCTGGTTTTCCCCATTCCAACTTTTTTACTTTTTTTGCATCTTATTTTCAAATAATTTTAGACTTTGTTACTATAAAAAAGGGAAAAAAAACCTCAAAATTCTCATTTTAAAATTTGGGTTTTTTTTTAAAAATTTTAATTTTTTTAAAAAATATTTTAAATTTTAACTGTAAACAAACGTTTAACTGAAAAAATAAAAATTTTAGAAAATATTGTTTTTTTTTAAGAAACCTGAAAAAAATATACATTTTTCTTGAAAAATGTAAATAGCGGGTTTTAAATTTCAATTTAAAAATACAAAAGAAAATTTTTGTAAAAAATTGTGATATTTACTTTTAAAAAAAATATAATTATTGCCAGTTTACTTTTTTAAAATTTTAATATATTTTTAAAGATCTAATATATCTTTTTTTGTTAAAAAAAAATTAAAAAAATTTTTTTTAGGTTTCCCAAAAATGGGGGTAAAAAAAATAAAAATGAAAATAATTTTAAGACAATGCATAAAGGGGCCTAACCCAAGTCGGATTAATTAAATAAAATATAAAAAAAATAATAAACTGAGCTGGCATATTCTCTTTATTTTTAATAAGCATGG
>JAHBCN010020085.1:0-15448 GCA_019359885.1 Listronotus oregonensis
GCGGACCACTTGTGCCATGGTGGTCGCCCGACCAGCGGTTGAGAATAGCTGTTCTAGGTCTTTGTAAAACAGATTTGTATCCATCATACACAATTTTCTTACAAATAATTCGCTTCATTGTTTTAAAATTTGAAATACATACAGCACACTCTAAATTTCGACAACCACAACTACTAATGTATTACTTAACTACGCACGCTATCCGCATGCGGGGCTATTGGGTCCCGATAATACTTTTTTACGTCTGAAAAAAAAAATCGCTGTTGCCAAACGATACGCTCTAGGAAAAAAAATTTTTCAAAAACTTTTGTTATTATTTGGCTATATTTTCTTCGCTGCATGTATGAAAATATTTTCAAAAATAAAAAAGTTTATCGATTGGTGAAAATTTCAATACCAAAAATATTTATTTTTAGTTTATATGATTTTTAGAGGAATGAAAGTACGAATTGTGCCCAAACTATTTATAAGGTTAAAAGCGCTACAGTGTGGGCTTTAATTTGACACAAAAAAAATTTCGGTATCTTTGATAGTTTTAAAGTTATGGCGGTGGAAACAAAAAAAAATCAATTTTTTTATAAGTTAAAAAAAATCACTTTTTATTAATTTAAAAAGTTCGAGACCACAAAAAATGTCGTAAAATACGATTTCATGTGCCCGGTGACATACTCAAAGAAACCTAACAGGTTTGATCTGGTTCTACGCCAAAAAAAAAAACGACACGATAGACTTACGGAATCGCTCCACCATTTTAAAAAGTATAAAAGTTAGTTTTTTAAAGGTTTGGGTAGTAAGTAAGATTATTAATATTAAAACCAAAAGCTACCAGAACCAGAGATAATAAAAAGGTCTAGCTTAACCAAGACCAATAAAAGTTCTTATTGCTGTTTTCTCAGATTGTTTTTTACATAAAATTTATAATTTATAATTTGTGTAGACAAAAAATGAAGATTACCTCGAAATCTACAAAAATGGTTCCTACCATTTTTTTTGCAACACCAATATTTTTCGCAAAAATATTTAAAAAAAATCAGAATGGACCAAAACTCATTTGTAATGATAGGTACCGGTTTTCACATTCCCATGAACTTTGAATGATTAAAAAATATACATTATTGCCCGAGTAATGGAACAATTCGTCCGCCCGCTTATAAGTGTATCCATAAAGATAGCGACATTCTAGCAGTAGAGCGGCAGCTAAAATGAGGGGACTTTTGGGTCCCGTTATCTCGATAACTATTTCGAAAAAAATAATAAGGACCATTTTTGTAGATTATATAAGGCGGTCTTCATTTTTTGTCCAAACAAAAATTCTCCAATTCGCATATTTTGGCAGATATTAGAGGGAAACACATATTTCGGGCCCTGAGGGGCCATTTTCTGCCCTTTTCCACCTGTTAATGTTGATAACCCTTTTTTTCGTTCGAAAGCATCCCCACAGACAAAGGGAATTGCGCCACAAGGGAAATCTGTACAGATTTATTTACAGCTTTGTCCCTTTATTGGACTATTTGGAATAAGATTAAAATAAAAATTGAGTCATTAGCAAGATACAATTATACTAAAAAAGCGTGGGGTGCTTGATATTACATGTTACAAATATAATATTGGTAGCTATTTACAAAATAAGAGTTATTATTAAAATATAATAACATGCGACCCTGGAAAAAAAAAACGAGCTGGAAAAGGGTAACGTTAATGCATTTTTCTGAGTAGCAGGGCCTATGAATTGTCATCCCAATAAAATGTAAAAGAACAAAAATCTGACACTTTCCAGATTTAAAAAAATCTGTAACGTCGACATTACATTTACGGTAGAAAATAAAATAATTTAATTATTTCAAATTGTTGTAATATTTGGTATTGTTTCCTGTAAATAGTAAAAACTATGTCAGCGGTTTATGATAAGATTATTTTATTTTCTTAACACTTTAGTCGGATTTATTAATTTTTAAATAATCATTTTTTATTGCAATAAATAAATATTGTTTATGTCTAAATGCGTTTTACAAAAACAAGCAGCTTTAACAGCAAAAAATTTAAAAAATATTAAACAGGCTAAAATAATATAATAATAATAATAATACTGGATTTTGTGCCAGAAATATTTCATCATCATATTTGCTGTCGCGAAAAAAGTCCATTAGCTATTTTTTACATTTAAAGAGCAAGTACTGCGAAAGAAAGATTCATTTAAACATGTAGGACTCAGTGGCGTAGCTATGTAACCAAGAGCCCTGTGGCAAATAGATAACTGTAGCTTATATATTGGTTAAAATAAAAATACTTTAAAGGTGCAGAGCTACTTAATTGTAAGATCTTTGTCGCCAGCTGTAGTGCAGTGTGTAGAATATTTTACTCATGTATTAATTTTCCTATAAGACACGTTAAAAGTTAAAAATTTTAACAACAACGTGGTATTTCCACTTACTTACAAACACAGCTCAATCGAACCTTTTTGTATTGTCAATTAGAAACGTCAAAATCAGTCAAAATAAGGCAATTTAGTTATGTACCGGGTGTTCCACTAAGAGAGGTAGTCGGCTATATCTCAGAAACTACTAATAGTATAACTTTTCTCAAACAAATATCAAATAAAGTGTATTAATAAATGGTACTACTTTTATCTTTAATGTTTTCTAAACAAAGAAGCTACAGGTGTAATTTTTGTCAGTTCTAAATTAAAGTGGTGGGGGAAGGTTAAAGTTTAATTTAGAAAAGTGCTAATAACTCCGGATTGCTTTAACCGAATTTAGTGAAATTAGTCTCGTTTAGAAGAGCATTTTAAGCATTATTTTCAAGTGTATAAACTATTGCTACACTCATCTCACAAACGCCGCTAGAGGGTGTCAAGGTAAAAACTAACCTATTTTACGAATTTGTTTGAAAAATTTAAATACAATGATATATACCTTTTTTCATATTTAGATAGAGAAAAAAAACCCTTACAAAACGGCAAAAACCGCAATTTAATATCTCTTTTCAAACCGAATATATTCGCAAAAATATAAATACTACATAGAGACGTAACGCATTTAAGGACACGATGTTTTCTACTAGGCCGATTTTTTTAGGTAAAAATTAAATTTATATATTTTTACAAAATCTAATGACATACTACGTAATTTTTACTAATTTAAACCCATTTAACGATATTATACAACATTAGATAATTACCAACCTATAACTGTAATAATCCATCGAGCGTGGTCCTTATCAAGTTAGCTTTGAAAATAAAAGGATGCTAAAATGTCAAAAATCCAACAATTTCTATTTCAAAATATAATTTTTAGTGTTGTGCTATTGTGTTTTTAAAAAATGCTTTTATTGCTTGAAGAAGCAGTTGATATTATTGCTATTTATTTTGAGTGTCTGCAAAATGCGACAATAGCTGCCATGAGATATCCTTAGAGAGGCCGGTACGGCAGCGGCAGCAAAATGTTCACTTGTTTAGCAAATCGCTTTCGTACCACGGGAAGTGTTCTTCGCCCCTTACACCGCAGAAGCCGTAGAACTGGGAAAAATGTCATCAACGTTTTTGCTTATGTAGAGTTTAATACTCAAACATCAAAGGCATTTTTAAAGAACACAATAGCACAACAATAAAAATAATATTTTGAAAGAAAAATTGTTGGATTTTTGACACATCCTTTTGTTTTCAAAGCTAACTTGATAAGGACCACGCTCAATGGATTATTACAGTTTTAGGTTGGTAATTATCTAATGTTGTCTAATATCGTTAAATGGGTTAAAATTAGTAAAAACCATGCAGTATGTCATTAGATTTGTAAAAATTTATAAATTTAATTTTTACCCAAAGAAATCGGCCTAGGTAAAAAACATTGTGTCGTTAAATGCGTTACGTCTCTATGTTGTATTTATATTTTTGCTAATACATTCGGTTTGAAAAGAGATATTTAATTACGGTTTTCGCCGTTTTGTTGGGATTTTTTTTCTTAATCCAAATATGTAAAAGGATATATAGCATTGTATTTAAAATTTTCAAAAAATTTCGTAAAATAAGTTAGTTTTTACCTTGACGCCCTCTAGCGGCTTTGAGTGTAAATAGTTTATACACCTGAAAATAATGCTTAAAATGCACTTCTAAACGAGACCAATTTTACTATATTCGGTTAAAGCAAACCGGACTTATTAGCACTTTTCTAAATTAAACTTTAACCTTCCCCCACCACTTTAATTTAGAACTGACAAAAATTACACCTGAAGCTTGAAAGGGGCCGGAAAAATATATTAAATTTGTTTGGAAGAATATTTAATTAATTTGCTTTATTTAGAGTAATTAAAAGTAAAACAAGGTAAAAAAGAGCGATTTACAAAAATTGGCAGAAAAGTAAAAATTTGAAAAAAGATTTATTGGCCGTCACTGTACACGATGAAAAAATGGATAAAGTAATTAAAAGAACGATTTCAGTTATAGTTTTATTTATGTTGCATTAAATTTAAAATTGTATGACAAAAAAACCATTTTAATAGTATAATACTCCCACATTTCTAAACTTTTATCGTGATTTATCGTGCATGATTATTCTAAGTTGCCATACTAAAAGCCCAAGTTCAATTCAAGATATTAAAGATTTCGTGGCAAGGAGCTAAAAAGTCGAGAATTCTTCATGTAATTACAATATTTATTTAACTTTTTTAAAGCACGCTTAAGGGACCAAGGAGCCCTCCATAAGCTTGGGGGGCCCTGGTGTACTGCACTGATAGCTACGCCACTGTGTGGACTCACAAATTTTGAATTGGATCTGTTGCCTAATGAATTTTAAAGGAACGTAAAACATGCTCGGCATAAAAGAGTAGTCACGACCATCGTTACTACGCCGTCACACCTTAAATGTTATTTTAACTGTAAAATATAATTAGGAACATATTTCATTAAACATTCATATTATGTCATACATACATTCATTCATGAAAATATGTTTTATTAAATGAAGAACGAATTTTAAATTAATTTTCAGCTTATTTATGGTACTTGAAGCATATCGGTTTTAAGAAAATAACTTGTTAGAATTACTTAAGTAGGGTGTTGAGATACTTATCAAAGTTTCCTGCGAATATCTGCCAAAATATGCGAACTAGAAAATTTTTGTTTAAACAAAAAATCACCTCGAAGTCTACAAAAATGGTCCCTACAATTTTTTTCGTAACACCAATATTTTTCGCAAAAACGGCCGTCGAAAAATCCATAACATTCCACGTTGGATAGATGTGGTAGTTTCTTACCGAACTTCTGGTCCACAGGTTTGGAAATGCATTGTTGAAAAATTATTGGCCTTTATTAAAAAGAAAAAAGTACACTTAAAAACTAGATACTCTAAGCTTTCAAATGATGTGCATTGAAAAGCATTTCAACAGATGATGAGTTTTTGATTTGCGTTTATTCTACAGATTTTCTAGAACTCCGGAAACGGCTAAAAAATGCAGATGGCCAAAACAAATTTTTATCAAAACGCAAGAACACTTGCTAGGGTCTCATTGTAAAAAAGAAATGATAATAACAAACCATTTTTTCAAAAAATATCAATAAATTAATGAGATACTTTCAAAATATTGTGAAAAAAAAATTTGACTGCTTTTTTCAATATTCTAGAAAAATCAGAATGGATCCAAACTCATATGCAATGATAGGTACGGGTTTTCCCATTCCGATGAATTTTGAATAATTAAAAAATGTACATTATTGCCCGAGTAATGGAACAATTCGTCCGCCCTCTTATAAGTGAATCCATAAAGATAGCGGCATTCTAACGGTGGAGCGGCAGCTGAAATGAGGGGACTTTTGGGTCCCGTTATCTCGAAAACTATCGATTTAAAAAATATATATAGACCATTTTTGTAGATAACAAAGCAATCTTTATTTTTTGTCTTAACAAAAATTCTCCAATTTGTATACTTTGGCAGATATTAGCGGAAAACCCATTTTTTCGGCCTTGATAGGCCATTTTCAGCCCTTTCCCACCTGTTTATGTTGATAAACTTTTTTTCGCTTGAAAGCATACCCGAAAACCTAAAAATTGCGCCACAAGGGAAAACTGTACCGATTTATTTACAGCTTTCTTCCTACATTTACTGGACTAACTGTGGTAGCTACTGTCCGCAGAGGTTCTCCCTGCTCCTTTTTTAAAAATTAATTATTAAGTCCCGTCTTAATAAACTTACTTTTATCACACATTGGACACCCACATTAGTACTTGGGCTTTCGGGACTATCTCAAAATAAAAAGAAACTACTTTAAGTAAATATCAATATACCGGGTTAATTATTGACTTCCCTAATTATTTTGGAGAAAAATTTTATTAAAGTTTGTTAAAGAGCATGCAAATCTACGTCCATGGTAAAAACTTTAGATTTTTTGGTTACACCGTTTGCAAGTTAGATGTTAATATATTTTTAAAAATGTTACTTTATTATCGCCTCATATTTCATATTTGTCAACAACAATAAAAATACCAGTTAGCTTTGGTTAGTTTAGTCATTTGACGAAATATCCCCGCCCAAACATTTACTTTCTGTGGATATTGCGTTTTCGTTTCGATCAATCTGGACCTTTCCTCCAGTATCGGTAATTTTGAACATTGGGTTCATTGTTTAACGTAAATGTGCATTCATCAGTAAAACAAATATTTTTAAAAAAAATCTCTGCCCATGTTTGCCCTTTCCATGATATCAAAGTAAAATTCCTGCCATCTTATTTCATCCCCATCCCTTAGCTCTTGATGTCTTTCATATTTTTATGAAAAATATTTATTCCTTTTAATATCCGAAGCGTTGTTGAGTAATCTTTTCCTATGATATCCTGAAGTTTCCTTGACCTGACCTTGACGTGCAATAAAACGTCCAAGTCTCTATCATATCTCACATTTTCATCTCTTTGATATTTTCTTGGTTTACCTCTGCAGTTATTTATTACTGTACCTTTGGTCTCATATTTTTTAATTGTCCTATTGACAATTGATTTCCTGGGTATCGGTCCATCGATACTGAGCAGCGAACATGTCTGATACCTTTTGGTAACTAAATATTTTCTTGACAGTACCATTAAATCATCAATACTTTTGGTAAAATTTTACTTTACGGACACCGCGCCGATTTTTATGAATTTTTGCATACGGGGGTTTTTTGGGGCGCTAATCACGAATCTAAAATCAGTTTTTTTCCGGCAACCTGTGGTTTTTGAGTTATTAGGCCTCCAAGTGGACTAACCTCAAAATGGACATTTTTCCAAAATCCCTCCTTCTTAAAACTGATTATCATTAAAATGGAGCATACACTGATCGGGCACTTATATAATGAACGAATACACTAAAATTTACAAAAGTTTATTGCTTATTTTTAGTAAAAAACACCTCAAATAAATCCAGTTTTTTATATCTTCACAACTTAATTATGAATCAGGCAACCAGTTATACATTATATATCTTCTTACAACGCACACAGGCGAAAATCGGGGAAAAGTCGGCCATAAATAGTAGTAGTGCTGATATGAATCACAAACATGTTTAATCGTAAGAAAATGTTAAAACTAAGATAACACGTTCATTTAAACATTTTTTAAAGCCCCCCCCCCTCTCCTTGGGTTCATTTATTGCATTACATAAGCGCTGTGTGAGTACCTATTTCCTTAAAAAAATAAAACTCTATGAAAAATGTTACTATTATTATTAGACTGTTATTATTTTAACAATTTAAGCAGTTAAGAGTTTAAAATTCATAATAAGAGCGTTTATTTCGGCTCGAATTGAAGTTGGATTGAGGCACTTAACAGAGAGAGAGAGGTAAACCATTTTAACAGAATTGTAGGATTGAGATAGTTAATCCTGCATTTCGGCTGGTTGAGCTTCATTCATTGACGAAGAAAACTCCAACTCAATAATTCACCAATCTCGATTTTTATATTCAAATGCAGTTTTATTTCTTGATGCTGTTGACCATTTTGTGTCATATTTCTCGATGAATTTATATAAGACTTTTGAAGACTCTTCTGACAAGCGTTCAACTCGCATGGTAGAGGTCACTTTTTCTGCCAAATAACGACAGTGCTCCATTCCTTTCTTGGACTGACAAATTCTTAACCAATTGACAAGTTGGCTTCTTTTAAACAAAGCAGATTTTGTTGCAGACACTGAAAAAATAAGTTGTAATTTTGTTAATTATTTTATTACTAGCAATAGCCTATGTTCATCGGGGATAGTGTAGGATTCTAATGGTAAAAGAATTTTTTAAATCGATCCTGTAGTTTCGGAGCCTATTCAATTCAGACAAACAATCAAATCTTTCCTCTTTATAATATTTGTACAGATTATACTTTGCAATCAATGGTACTTCAAATTACATTAGAAAAATCTTCCAAAATTGAGACCGTAGCTTGAAGAATTAAATGTTAATTCTAAAAAACTACATTATCAATAGCTGTTTGGATTATAATTTATATTTTGAAACTACATGAATGATTGTTAAAACTGTTTCTTTAATTCTTAGTTCAATGTAATTAAAACAATATATTTTAATAAGATTTCGCCATTTAAAATTGGTCGCCATATTGAATTTTAAACCCATATGGCAATTTTTTTATTTCTCTATTTAATTTTCTATTAAATAATGTTTTATTTTATAAAAATTGATTTATTCTTTAAGCTAGTAGGAGAAAATTATTTGTTGCGTTTGGGACCTACATTTTATACGAATTTGGACCCAGACCATAAATCTTTAAAAATATTTTCTCGTCAAGATCGCAAATTATCGCAGCAACTTAAGATGGGATCTCACAAAGGACTTATTAAACAATAATTTAAAGCTAATTTAAATGCGGGAAATTACGGGAAATCATACTTTTACTTTAGCAAAAAGTGAAAAATTGAAATTAAAAAAAATTAATTGTTAACTTTTCAGAACACCAGTATAAAAAAACGTAAAGAAATATTTTAAATAAATATTATTTTTAATATTCTACTTACCACCAGCAATAGGCTCCATAGTTACTTTACAAAATTTTCACCCACACTTTGCCGAAAAACTGAATATAAATTACTAATTTTCATAGGCGCTTTTGAATCACAATGAAATAGTCTCCACGAACATCAGCTTTCAACTAAAATATTTCTGCAAGTGACAAGACTAAAAATAAAAGGGTGATTGTTTATTATACCCAGGTAACTAGATAATGAAATTATACTCAGAATAGGCCTTAATTGCGAAGTTGGTATTTCCGATTTATGGCCGGGTTTTCCCCGAATTTCGCTTGTGTGCAACGTACAAAAAATTAGATTAATTTAAGATGATTTTTACTTAAAATAGACAATAAATTATTGTAAATTTTAGTGTATTTGTTTAATATATAAGTGCTTAATCAGTGTATGTTCCCATTTGTTGGTAATCAGTTGCAAGAAGGAAGAATTTTGAGGTTAGTTCACTTGGAGGCCTCATAACTCCAAAACCAGAGGATGCCAGAAAATACTAATTTAAGATTCGTGATCAGCGCCCCCAAAAAACCCCGTATAAAAATTTTTATAAAAATCGGCGTGGTGTCCGTAAAGTAAAATTTTACCATACTTTTCTTCAGTAGTGTAACTCATAACAATAAGTCTTTTCGCTGTACGATTTTTTGATCATGATAAAGCACTAAATTTCAAAATGACAACATTAATTCACAACTAACTGATATTTTCATTGTTGTTTATAAATATGGGGCGATCATAAATTAACAATTTAAAAAAATATATTAGCATTAAACTCGCCAACGGTGTATCCGAAAAATCTAAAGTTTTTACCATGGACGTAGATTTGCATGCACTTTTATACACTTCTATAAAATTTTGGAAATTGTTTCATATCACTGTTTCGGCTATTTCTAGAGATTTTTAAAAGTTCTTTTACAGGCTACTTATATGGATATATAATAATAATTTGGTGAGAGAGCTTCAAAAATATGTTTCAATATTTTTTTATTAAATAATCCAAAGTATTTTACGTCACCCACGGAACTTTTTCTTTATGAAAATATAACAAAAACTGCAAAATTGCCCAATAATTCATTGTTTATTATCGTACGGGTCATAACAGACCCCATTATAATAATATAATATGAAATAAATTGCGATGTTGCCAAACTTTGCATCATTCACGGTACTATTAATCTATGCCACAGCCCTACTTCACTTAACAAGCCGTGAACAAGGAAATCTGGCAACTATGCGTTCAGATATAGATCGACACACGTTTGCTGTTGTTTTGTCAATGATTTACGTTTAATGACCTTTGCTCTGATGTGTTTTTGTAAATAAATCAGCTTTTTGAAAGAAAATATTGTTAAGATAAAGACTAAACCTGTAAAAGGTCTTACTGTGTGAGATTTTGAGGACCGGACAGTTTTTTCGCAGACATTGCGTAAAAACAAAAATATCCGCGGGTGAAAATGCCGGTGTTATAAAGTGCTTAAAGTAAATGGCGGCAAATGAACCTGACATTTGTGGTGGTGCTTTTTAAAAAATAATTAAAATTGAAAGTGTGTTTTAATGATTCGTGTTTGGCTTTGATTTGTAGGTATTTTTTAGTTATTTTTAAAAACAGTAACAAAATATTAGCATTGGAAATTACCAAGTAGTTAGGTATACCGAAACATTTTGGAATTTTGTCGTTCGTTTTGGTTTTGTTATTGCGTTGCATAGGTACCTGGCTGCCTGCTTATTAGATACTATTTAGTTACTGTTATTATTATTATTTTCTATTACTAAAAATGTAATTTCATTGATCCAAAATGGGTTTCAAGTTCTAGATATCATAACTGACAACCACAGAAATAACCGATCCATGTTTTCTAATATAACAAAAAAAATTTAACTTTTTCCTCAACCCTGATCTACCAGAAAGCAAAATATTTATAGCTTTGATTTTGTGCATTTATTTAAAAACATAATTAATAACTGGCGAAACTTAAAAAACTTAGATAAAACCTTTGTTTATCAGATTTTAATCATTTTGATGTGATTAGACATAAATATAATGACGTTAAGAGTATGTATGAGCAGGAGAAGGACCTCGTTGTAAAAAATCTTTTAAACTTAACCATAAAACAGTTTATCCCAACAATTTTGAGCGTCAAAAAGTTTTTATTGCGGATAATATATGTAATTTTTCAACAATCGCAGCTTTAAATGACTTTGGTTTTAAAGACACAGCATCTTTTCTTGAAGTTATCAGACATTGGTGGGATATTGTCAGTAATACTTTAAGGGGTAAAGTAAAAAGAAACTAGTATTGCGATCACATCTCTAAAATTGATCATTTCTCTGTTAATTTTTTAAGAAAATTTGTTACCTGGGTTGAAGCTTGGCATAAACTTGAAAACAATAATGGTCGCCTTACAAACGACACCTATTCTGCACTTTGCCATATTATATCTGTTTTACTAGAAATAATTGACTATTCATTTTCAAAATTTGATTTGTCATATATTTTACCAGGTAAAATTTACTACTGAAAAGTTAGAAAAAAGATTTGGTAAATACAGACTTCTTGCAGGTTTAATTACAATGTTAGCTTTGATGATATTTTTAATGCAGAAAAAATTAGACAAACATATATTTAGAAGCGCTGAGGATGGTAATTTCTCTTTAGCTGAGATTAAAAAACAGGGAGACAGCTTATCCAGGAAAATGATCTTGATTGATTAAAATAATTACACTGAAAATTTTTTGTTTTTACTTGAAACTGAATACCTAAATGAATATGAAATTGACAAATCGGTACAAATTTATATAGCCGGTTATGCTGCCCCAAAATGTAAAAATGTAATAATTGTAACATTTGTGTTTCTTTTCTTGTTGAAAGTAAGGGAAACCCTAATTTACGACGAATACTTTGATTGTCTAAAAACGTGGCGGTTTAAAGGGTCCACAAAATTGTTAAAGACGTTCTGTTCCATATGTGCGCGATTTTTGAGAAAATTATTAATGACCCTGCTACTGAGAGTGACTTAATAAAAATGGCAAATCAAAAAGCTACCCTGTGTGATCTAACTAACTTAAGCACTAGACAACATGAAGGCTTTAATGATTTATGCTCGCAATGTATTTGTGGTAATGAGAACAAAATATGTTCATTATGATGGGCTCTATTTTCAAACATTCTTTTTAAATAATTTGGTTAAAAAAAAGAAATAACAAAAAGCCACAGAAAAATCGGAAAAGGCGAGTCAAAAAACAAGAAAAGGAAACCAGACACATTCAATAAATAAATAAACAAAACTCAAACTAAGTTACAATTACTAACTAAATGTTAAATTACACTTGTTTGCTTTTACAACACATCATATTCTTATGCCTCGACCTATGCACATAAATTAATTTGTTTTAGAGTTTAAATATTATATATAAATATTCATTTTTTCAATTATTATACTGATTTAATTATTTTAATGGAAATATCAATACTATTTACGAGATCTTTGAATCGAGCCTTAAATGAATTTAAAAATAAGCGCCTCGATACCCGGATTACGGACCATCGCGCTCGCCAGAAACCGATCTGAATCTCATGCCGGTTGCGGCGTTGCCAAGTGGTTGTTCACGGCTTGTTAAGTGAAGTAGGGCTGTGTCTATGCCTATAAAGTGTAAAGTTAAAGAGAAAATACGACTGTTCAAGAAGGAGGAAAACTATAAAATTACATAGATTCGCGTCTAGAGAAACCCCGCTGGAGAGCTTCTCGACATTGTTGACACATGAAACATGCTTTATTATGCAGAGACTCGGCGAGTAATTTGAAAAGAAGGCTTTGTCTAAATAATGCATTTAATGTTAAAGAAGAAAAACATGGGTCTTTTTCAATACGTCTCCGCATTTTTACGTCTGAAATATAATTGGGAAAAATAAAAAGCCGCTTTGCTTACCAGAAATAACCATACCCGACTAGAACTTAGGGCTTTTGAATTTGTCTAAGTTATGTGTAATAGTTAAAAACAAAATTTTAACAACGTATGAGAAAAAACCCGGGGAATATATAATTACACTTTTAAAATTTTTTATAACTTCTACCATATTAAAAATTATAAAAAAAACTGTTAATAACTTCTATGTAGGGATAATTAAGACAAATTCAAAAGCCCTAAGTTCTAGTCGGTCATGGTTGGATCTGGTTAGCAAAGCGGCTTTTTATTTTCCGCAATTATATTTATATATTTGTTAAAAGAAAAAATATTGAAACATGTTTTTGAAGCTCCCCCACCGGATTATTATTATATTGTACCCATATAAGTAGCCTGTAAAAGAAATTTTCAAAAATCTTTTAAAATAGCCGAAACAGCTATATGAAACAATTACCAAATTTTTCCCCAAAGTCATTAGGGGAGCCAATAATTGACCCCATTAAAATTTACATAGGATTTCCTGTATCCCGCCCGACGATTCACCACCCGGTATGTGTGTGGCCAAGATACCTAATATATTTTTTTTCGTTTATTTAAGAATTAAAATTTAGGAGAAGTGCAAATTATAAACGAGACCCTGTACACATGTTTTAGTACCCATTTACGTATGTATATTAAATTTAATGCTTATGCTCTTGACCCAGTTGCCCATATAAAAAAAATGTATCCTTTTTAGGATTTATTTAATTTATAACTTATTTTCTTTCTTTTTTTTTGAATCAATGACATACGTATTTACCATCTGTTATATAACGCATGAAATGTAAAAAACTCGAATGACTCAAAAGTTGATTGTGTTTGACCTTCTGATTGTCGTATTCCTAAAATAGAGATTACGCGCGCTTCGGTACCGAGGGTACCAATGACGAATTTCAGAATGCCAATTATGTCATGTTACATGAGTCATTAATCAAATATTTTTGAAGATGATTATCTTCAGACAAATACAGGGTGTCCCACGACGAACTGCGGCAATCGATTTCTCCAAAGTAGGCTTTGGAAAAGGATATGGCACACATAACATGGGATTCTGGCTCTCGAACGATTTTTTTGAAAATTTGAGTATGTTGTTTCTTAGATCAATACTAACATCTTTAAAATGGGACATTTTGGTACAGGGCTACAGGATGGCCCAAAAAAATCACTAAGAAGTTTAAGCTTAACTGTTTATTAATTCCAATATAAACGCATAAAAAAAAATCAATTTCGTCCAAATCCAACGGAATAATATTTTTTCTACAACCGCGCGAAAAGTACCATGTTTGCGCTTCAAAAACAAAACACAAAGTTGCACTTTTCCGAGGAGCAAGCGTTTTTTACTTTGTCGCTCGCTGAGTTATCAAGGAAACCGTAATACAAAAACGTCAAATTTGACACCACAGCAGGCTTTGAACGGTAGAAACTTCATCTGAAATTGTCATTAAAAATTGTGAGAATTGCACCTTTACCTTTAATATTGTAAATAATAAGAAACATGACTAGATCTTATATAGATTTAGGTAATAATTATATAAAGATCTAAATGTATATACATATTATAATAATTATTACAATAAAATAAATTGGTATAGTAGCCACGGTTTTATTAAATCTGTTTCTCTTAACTATTCACCTTTATGTTCCGTTAATGTTTAATAGTGGTAAAAAGCAAATTCCCAAAGAGTTATACAGAATAATAAAAATTTATGTTTGGAAAGTCCCACACGTTCGACAGTTTTTTTCCACTAAAAATGGTAGAAATTCTTTTTTTAAATAATTGAATTTTATATTCTACGTCATATAACTATGTTTACGACAAATCAAATGATAAATAAAAAAAATTACAAACTTTAGTTATAAAAATAATTAAAAAAAAGTTATTATGTTACAAATCAAATTTTTAAACTTTTATTATACAAAAATGGAAAATTTTATTTAGTAAAAATTGCATTATCTTAAATTACATTGATTAAATTATCCTTTAAATAAAATACAAAACTACCAACTTTAGTTGAAAAACGTTTAAAAAAATTTGGGTTTTCGATATCCCTTTTTTTATTTTTTTTTAATTTTGTACAAAAATGAAAATTTATTTTTTTCGTTCAAACTGTTATATTTATAGCTTTCCAAAAACACAGGCAGTATTATGTTTAGATATGATAGGGGGAAAGCTTCCCTTGTAAGAATAAAAAATATTTTTTATCAAAAAATTTTTTTAAAAACCATTTGGTGTTTAATAAATTGTTTAAAATTTTCGATAATGACAGTTTTAAAAGTATAAAATACTGCGCTAATTTAGAACTGCGATCAACATCTTTTAAAAAATGGTTTGCAACAGCATTCCGTCTGGGTTTTTTACTAAAAAGGAAGAAGTATTAGAAGAATTAAAAACATTTTGATATTTTGAAATTTAAATCATAACGTATCAATAATATGTAAAAAACCAATTAAAGTTTTCTAAAAGGTTTTTTATTTTTTCTTTTGCGTAAAAACCCAAATACTAAAAAACATTTTTACAATAACAC
>JAHBCN010020086.1:0-15396 GCA_019359885.1 Listronotus oregonensis
AGTTGTTTTTGATACTGTAAAAACCCTTTTTACACATTAAAATATTTATATAAAATAATTAATACCAGTGAAATGGGTTGTTCTTTTATTAATTGTTTTAATTTCTCGTTTAATAAATCAATTTTATTATTTTAGGATTGTTATTTGCGCTGGTTCGCTCATAACTTTTCCCCATAAATAGTAAATTATTTTTTAAAACCCAAAAAACAATAAAGTTGTCGCTCATAACTTTAACTTGCTGTATGCTTTATTTTTTTACTTTAATTGCTTTTGGGTCTAGAGTTTCAAGTGGGTTTTACACTTTTTTCAGGGTAAAAGGTAGTTCGTTAGAAATATAACATTTAAAAATGTCTTAAAATATTATTTATTTAAACATAAAGAAGGGAAGATCTCGTAAATAATTTTATTGTTAAGAATTTTTTTTTTAAATAAATTTAACTACTTTAAAGGAAGTAAAAGAAAAGCTATTTAGTTTACAATATCATGAAAATTTTTGATATTTATGCCTTGTTGGAGTTAAGTCGAAAAGTTTTACATAACCTTCGCGGGGTAGACAGGTATTACTGCAATTTCGGCATGAACCGTTGTTTAAGAGCTGTAATTGTCGGGGTGGGTCGTTTCGACACTTTTGTTTTTACATATTCCCAAAAAAAGAAGTAGCTAACAGAAAGTCGAGAGACCAAGGGGGCTAGCTAATTCCCGTTTCGAGAAACGATACGACATCACACGCCACATTTAATGCCTTAATGGTTTTTGTCCGGGGATATCAGTTGCCCCCTGTCTGGAGTTGTTTTGTGGGGATATGTAAAATTAAAATCTTTTGGGAACTTATCCACCCAGGACAACTTCAACCCTTAAACAACAGAATCATGCCAAGATTGCATTATTGTATTAAAAATTATTGAAAAAAATCTTTAACAAAAAATGGTTTACGAAATATTTCCGTTTCATTGGGGAACCCGTGTTTTTATTGGTATTTTTTGGCCCCATAGTATGACTTTGGAATACATTGAATTATTAGTTAATGTAAATGTAAACAAAAATTTTATTTAAAATAGATTAAAAACAAATTAACCAACCCTTATCTGTCAAACCAAAAATGTTGGGATGTTTAAGGTGGCAAATATTTTGCGGGAAACGAAAAACGTGTTGAATCGCAATGAAGATATGTTTCCTCTTGAAAAGGTCCGAAACAGTTGTTAAATAAAAAAAAGGGAAAGAGAGGGGTTGAAGTAAAAGAAAAAATTTGTAATAAAATTTCCTACAAGATGGAATTGGTGTAAGTAAAATTTATTTCATGATTCTTTCGGTCGGAGAAACTTCATTTCATGATTAAATATTGACCAAAAATTTCGGTAAGAGTTTTTACGATATTTAAAAGTTGAACAATAATATATGCCTTTTTTGTTTTAAAATTTTTTTTAGAGTTTGTAAAAAGTTTTGGGGAATAGCCCGCAGAGATCTAATAAAAAAGAACCGTAGTGTGTCCAGGGGGGCAGGTCAGTAATAACTAGACCCCATCGGGAAACCTTTTTTAATGTAACGAATATTTTCGGGATATTCGCATATTTTTGCATATTCGCATTCGAAATTTTTAATGTTAAATTTTTTTAAAATTGGTTATGAGTTAAAAAGGACACGCATAAAATTCATTCTTTTCCCCCCGGTTTAACCGGAAGTCCAAAAAATTTAAATAGACTCTGTATATTTTTAGCCACCTGATCCGCCTAAAATTTTTTTTTCAACTATGTGTCACACTTGTATTTGATCTTAAAATCTTTTTTTTCCCAAAAATTTAGTAGGCCATGATAAAATTTTAAAAAATTTTGGGGGGTTTTGGAAAAAAAATAGTAAAAATATTTTTATTTGGAATTCTTATTTTATTAATAAGAGTTAGTGGTTAATTTTTAAAATTTAAGAAATTTTTTTTTAAAGCTTAAATCTCGAAACCAAAATTAAAAAACCCCCAAATTTTTTTTAAAAAATTTAGATCAAACATTTACTGTTTCCAAACTAGTATAAAAGACTGATTTTTTTTTTTTAAAAACAAAAAAAATTTTCATATCTATATTTTTTTTGAAAATTGTTTAGGTCACCTTGTGTATAGGAATTATGAATTAAATTTCGATTTGTACAAAAATATTGTCTTTTATTTCACGCATCTTTTAATATTTTAATATTTTGTTATCCCTGTGCTGGGGTATTACACTACCTATTGGGGATTATTCCTTACAAGGATTTGCGAATAA
This sequence comes from Listronotus oregonensis, assembly GCA_019359885.1. NCBI lineage: Eukaryota > Metazoa > Arthropoda > Insecta > Coleoptera > Curculionidae > Listronotus > Listronotus oregonensis. The sequence goes on from JAHBCN010020086.1 coordinate 2,250, forward strand.
ATGTACATATTTTGACTTTTAAAAGTTCAGTTGTGCATACAAATTTTTTAAAAATTATATGTAAAAATAAATGTTTATCTAAAGTTAAATTTAATAAAAAAAAACTTATTTACTTTGAATTTTCAAAAAATGAAAAGTTGAAAGAATGGATTTCAAAATTATCCAAATTCCTTTTTCCCCCAATTTTTAATTAGATAAAAAAAAAAAAATCACAAATATTTTTAAGCCTTTTCTTCATATCTCAACACCTTTTACGCTGATAACTTGTAATTTTTCGCCATGGCCTTTGGGTTTGGAAAAAAAAATTTTGAGGCGGGTCGGGGAGGCTGAAATATATTTAGGGTGCTATTTTAAATTTTTGGGAACTTTTGGTTAAAACCCGGGAAAAGGGGAAGTATTTAGTCGTTAAAAGCGTGTCCTTAAAAAGTTGCATCACCCAAATTTCAAAATTAACTAAAAATAAAAAAATCAATGTTACTGTCCGCTGTGTCATCCGGGATATTAGGAATTTTGAAAACTTTTTTTTAAATCAATAAAACTTTTTTTTTAGAAGATAAACCTTCTTTTACTCAGCCACTTAGTTTTAGTATAAAACCCTTTTGTCATAACCTATTTAGTATTCACCCAACACGGGGACCAATGCAAGTCGTCATATTTGTACATAAAGTATGACAAACCAGGTCCAAAAATATCCTTTTTTTTACGTACATCATTTTTAGACCTTTGCAAACAGGTTGCAATATGTTTTAAAAGTTTTTTTAAACCCCTTTCTTATATAAATTTTTTTTACCCTAAATTTTTTTCAGAATTTCTTTGATGAACCCATAGGTTTAGTTTTAGGTTTTATATTTTTAAACCCACAGGTAAACATAACTGAGTTTTAACTTCAAATCCGCACTTAACATAAACATTTTTACAAAAGGATGGTAAGTAAAAACCCCTTTTGGGGACACGAGCATATGGTAACGCAGAATATAATGGGCAACAATATAAAAAAAAGGTGAGTATACCATAAAAAAATTACATAAATGTTAGAGAGTACAATATAAATTAAAATTTTTTTTTACTAAATATCCTATGATGAGCATTACTTTGTTTCTCATGAAAGCCAATAAGTTTTAACCCCTTGTCTAAAAAAAATTTTTTCTAAAAAATTGGTTTTTTTATATATTAGCATATTTTTTAATCTAAGAACAACCGTGTGTTTTGAATTAAAGGTTATGTTTTTTTATTATAAAAACAAAAATATTAAAACATAAATAAATCATGCATAACAATATCAGCAGATAGGTTAAACCATAACAAGGTTGTATGTAGAAAGGGGCAATCAGATTTTGGTAAAACATCACGAAATGAGCTACACTAATTTGTATAAATTGTGTATTCTGAAATTAATAAAACCAGTATTGTACAGTTGTTAAATCGTATTTTACTCAACCTAGGAAACAGGGAATAAAAGGTTTAAGGAGAAAACTTCCCTAATTCCTTTCATGGTCCTTCGAGCCGACCTCATGTCCTTGAACCTTAGCCGCCAGAGGGCGTAAAATCAAAATTTGATCCAAGAATTAAAATCTGTAACTAAAAGTGATCGTCAAAGTACGAAAGTGCAGTGAAGTAATACAGTAATTACATTACAATGGAAAAAAGCATTACCTTAGCCAAACAGCAACAGAGTTTGGCAGAAGAATTGAAACAACTATTACAAACGCCAAAAAAGATTCATCGACAAGAAAAACTCCAGCCTATGTACTTCAACGACTTCAACAAGCAGACCAAATATGGGAACAAATTAAGGAAAACAATGAAATACTCCTAGACTTAGGAGAGACCGGGCACAACTATTTTACTGTGAGCTATTTGAACAAATCGATAAACTCTATGACGAAGTCAAAAAGTATCTGATGACTCAAAAAAACCCAAAGGGAATAAGAAGAATCGATGGGAAAAAAGAGAAATCTAGACGAAGAAAGACTAAGAAGAAAGGACGTGGTCACCCAAGAATTCATATACGTTATCCACGAAGCCAAGCAAGAGATCACCAGAAACAAACCGATTTCCCGGTACGAGTTCCTGAAAAACGATGTGAGAAGCCAATGGAAACCCCTACAGCAACTTCATAACGACATCTTAATCAATGGAAACATAAATGGAGACTATCTTGGAAACCACCGGAGCATAAAGAAGAAATACGAAGCCATCATGGAACAATTAGATGAGAAAATAAAGGAGAAGCACCTCTTCCGACCATCAAGATCCCAATCTTCAGCGGACACTATGAAGAATGGCCTACATTCAATGATCTGTTTACTAGAATCTTTCATGAAAATAACAGCCATCAAACGCCCAAAAGTTGCAGCACTTGAAGACACATCTCCGAGGAGAGGCCCAGAACATCATTAGACACCTCACGACTACAGATGGAAATTATCTGGCAGCCTGGGAAATTTTGAAACACCGCTTATCAAAACAATCGATTAATTGTGGCGAGATTAGTGGACAAAATATGGGACTTTAAAACGATGAATCAGCAAAAAATTGAAGATTTCACGATGTAGTGACCGAATGTTTAGAAGGAATAAAAACATGGTACTACCCACCTCAGGACCCACTAATAGGAAGAATTATATGCAAGAAATGGGATTCAGAAACAAATAAACTATACGAACAAACTCTAGATGATCCACAACAAGTTCCGTTACTAGAAAACATCTTCGAATTCTTGAGAAGAAGATTTCAATCACTCGAAGCAGTCGACATGGAAAGGAAGTTACAGAAGAGAGCAGTATGTTAATTATGCAAGAGAGAACATCCGTTATGGGCATGTAGTCAATTTGTGGCTCAATCAGTAGAAGACCGATGGGAGACTACAAGAAATAACCAGTTGTGCAGCAAATGTTTGACTTATCATCATAGAGATAACTGCAACACAGCAATCCGCTGTAGAGTTTGCCAGCAAAACCACCATACATTGCTACATCAAGATCGTCAACCAGGCACAAGACAGACCAACTTCCAGAACTCCAACTTGAGAAACAACTATCAAAGAAACAACAGCTCAAGAAATTATCATCAAGGAGCATATCACGCAGCCGAAGTGGAAGACATTAGGCAACTTCATGTGCGAAGTATGGTGTCAAGAGTGGAGAAAGTGAAACAACTAACAAAATTTTGGGAAATAAAAGAGGTAGAAAGCCAACAGCACAGTGCTCCAGTCTACAGTCCCCCAGCTTACGCTACTCCTGTTTACCCAGCACCTGCACCAGCCTATAAAGCACCAAGCTACAGCGCACCTGCTTCAGCCTACAGTCCTCCAGCTTACCCAGCGCCCGCACCATCATATAAAGAACGAAGCTACAGCGCACCTGCTCCAGCCAACAGTCCTCGAGCTTACCCAGCACCTGCACCAGTCTATAAAGCTCCAAGCTACAGTGCACCAGCTCCATCATAATCTGCTCCAGCTTCTAGCTATAAAGCCCCTGCAACCTATGGCTATAGGGCTGCTGATGAAGATGTTAAAGGGGAATCCAATGAAATTAACAACAAAGTAATGGAAATCGAAAGAGTCACCAGAAAAGAAGTCGCAAAAGAACGTTCAGCGGATAGCAAAACTATTGCAGAACATGGCTTTATCTCTAAGGAGGTTAAATCTACTTTCGTTGTAGCCAAACCGGCTGCGGGCAAGGATGCCAAAGTAAATGAAGAAAAAGTTGATGCCATTCATCAAGATGGCTGGACCCAAGAGATGAGAGCATCCGAAGATAATAAACTAGGCTGGGCCCCAGAAATGAGAGCCGCTGAAAATGATAACTGGTCCCTCTACAAGCTGCTCTCACCGTCTCACGTCAATCCCATCATTAAGGATGCAAATACCAAGTTACCAGACCATGTGTCAATCTGGGAAATTCCAGAAAGAACAGCCGGGAAAGAGGCGGAAGAGCAATGGGTGAAAATATACGGCTATTTCACCATTGAAGGCATCTCCGAGTTTATGCCCCTAAAAGCAACTCCTACACCGCTTTGCATTAAAAATGGATCGTATTGGATAATGGATATATTCAATGAAGTTATGGCGATCGACTACAATGATCATCAGCACTTCTAGCTAACACACGATGAATTAAAGGCATGTATACACAGGAAAAAATATTACGTATGTGCCCCACCAGCATTAAAAACCATAGAAACAAGCCCAAACTGCGTTATCGATGACATATACCAACGTCATTCCATGACCTGGAAGCAGCTATACAATCCGAACACCTGGATGTACATCACTGCACAACCAACAAACATAGCCATCACCTGCAGTGGAATTCGCCGAGAAGAAGTTCTGAATACCACCTGTATAATCAACTTCACCGATGATTGCATAGTACGACAAAACAAAATGTCATTACACCCAAGCGAACCGACACTGCGCCGGTACTAGTTTCATATTCCAAGGCATCGTCAGCAGATATCGGACACAACAACAAAACTACAAGGTTACCACCCATCATTAGTAAGGAAAATGAACCCATATTTACAATACGCGATGACCAGACCCGCCTCAAGGTGAACGAACAACACTTACATCAGCAGTTAGAAAATATGGTATGGCGAAAAGTGAGACAGCATATACCTATATGTCCTATACTCTGATAACAGCGATTTTACTGGCATGGGGTTGTAATTATTGGCGGATGGATGCTGCACAAGAAATACCGACACAAACGCAACCGAAGGAGACAAGCAGGAGACCAAGCGCCGTCCGGAGAAGAAGAACTCGAGCTCACCCCAGTCAAGGAGCTAGAACCCCGAGAGAACTACCACAACGGAGGCGGGCAGGATGTCTAAACGACATTTTTTCTAAAAAATTGCATTTTTTATGTATTAGCATATTTTTTAATCTATATGTAACAACCGTGTGATTATGTAATTAGCAAGGTTATAATTTTTTATTATAATAACATAAATATTAAACATGTAAATAAATCATGCTATAACAATGTCAGCAGATAGGTTAAACCATAACAAGGTTATATCGTAGCAAGGGCAATCGTAGGATTTTGGAAAAACATCACGAAATGAGCTACACTAATTTGTATAAATTGTGTATTCTGAAATTAATAAAACCAGTATTGTACAGTTGTTAAATCGTATTTTACTCAACCTAGGAAACTAGGGAATAAAAGGATTAGGAGAAAACTTCCCCTAATTCCTTTCTTTTTTCCTTAATGAAGTCTTCGTAGAAGGTTCCGTGGGTACTAGATTTTTAGTAGTTCTACCCATTTTTAATCAAGCTTATATAAAATATTTTATCAAAAATTTGTTTTTTTTTATTTGCTGAACTTCTGTGTTAAATTATCTTTAAATTTAAGCTATTTAAAATCTTGTCATTTTGGTCATGTAGGCCTGGAAACCTTTAATATAAAATAATTAGAAAGAGATTTAAATTATAATGTATATGGGACTACGTTTAAAGACGATGTACCTACATATAATTTTTAAAATAAATGTTCATTCTAACGACGCAATGCCTGAAAACCATTTATCTTTTTAATAACGCTGCTGCTGAAAGCTCTTTTACCACAGCGCCACTTTCCAATAACTCATTACTTTAGTTAATTCGTTAAAATCTAAAGATTTTGCTATATTTATTACTGCAGGTAGTTTTTCTTTTTAATTTTTAATTACTTATTTTTGTTACGGATATTTTAACTGGTAAAAATATATTCTGTAAAAAATAAACTTTTACTAAACCGTATCTTTCGTAGCAATAGACTTTATATCACCTTGTCGTAAAAGTAAGCTAAAAACATCTTTATTTAAAAAATAAATGTCATTTCAAAAATAAAAGTACCTATGTTTAAGCAGCTTTCAAATTATTTTTAGTATTTAACCTGTTAGTAACAGTTTAAAGATACAGGGCACATTGATTTATTAAAAAAAAGTAAATACTATTTTGATTTCTTCTTTTAATTTTTAGCAAAAACTTTTTTCTTTTAGGGAAGAAAAGATAAACAATGGTTATCGAGCCAAGCTTTTAGACGTTTTAATAAAAATAAGTCAAGTTTATAACAAAAGGTTAAATAAAACTTTTTAATAGCTTTATAACTACTAAAACAATCCTACTAAGCGTTAAATTTCAATAAGGTATGTTTTTTTTGTTCACTTGGGTGGCAAACATCTTTTGTAACTATATTGTGTTCTAACAGAAAATATTATTTTAAAATGATCAAAGTATAAAAAAATACAATGAAGAAATATGATATTAAAACAAATTTAGTTTATAAATATTTAAAATAAGCATTACGATCAAACGAAAATGATTTAATATTTGAGATAACAGTATTAATTTTTACACTTATGGAAAAAACTTATGTTAATAAAAAAATATTTATATTACTACCTAAAAAATGGGCAAAACCATTTAATGGCGCCTAACAATGAAGCAGAACCCCGTGGCACCCAAAATATTTATGAGTTTTAAAACGTCTAAATTTTGGCATTTGTCAATATTTAGTCAAAAATAATATAGTAGTCCGGTATAATACAGGACTTAAATCAACTTATACTTTGGTAATAGGTACCTAATTTAAATTTAAAAAAAATAGTACATAATATTAAAGTATATTTTTTATTTTACACAAAATAAAATATATAACAGCGACGGTAACGGCTGTAACACATTTAATTATTAACCAATATTACTTAAATTAAACTAAAACCAAACTTTAAAACCTTATAGCGTCTTTTTCGATTTTTAATCGACGCAAATTGATCAAAGTTAATATTTTAAAACGCATCTTATATATTAATGTTGCTGGGCTATTTAGCCTTTTGGGAAAATGGTACTTTTTAATTTTTTTAGCTTGAGCTTTAAAAACGATCTTTCAGTAAAAGCTGAGAAAGGAATTTAAAGTAAGGTGAAGCCCCAGTCCAATAACTGTTACATTTTTTAAATTTGCTCTAAATGGAGGAAAATTAAATTTCTCCTGCTAATTTTTTAAAATAATTAGCATATTTTTCTTTTGGTAGGGTTTGCCAAAGCCGACAGTCATTAGGAATAAATGGTAAGGTTCAAAAAATTTAAATTTATCAAAGTTTTTAAAACGAAGTCTCTTTTTAATGGAAGAATGGTATCTAAAATACTGTTAAAATAATTTTTGATTCTATTAATTTTATATCGTTAATCATTTCATTAATTTTTTTGTTACCTGATGCTTTTTTGTAAAAGTTGCTTCTACTACCCAATTTTTTAAAAGCTCAAACCTCGGATTTAATGTCTTCATAATTAAGAAGCTCCAGAACTTTAAATAGGCTTTTCTTAAATAAAGTAGATGTTCGGCAATATTAGTTGTTTTCCTTTAAATAGTGTTTTGAAAACATGGTTTAAACAAGGGGATCTTGAAAAATAAAACTAAGAGAATCAAAAATTTAAAATTTTCAACTTTTTCAGTCCAATTGCTTCAGATTGTTCATCTTTATTCTTTTTGTAATTCTTAATGTAATTTCCGTGAGCGATTTTATGACATTTATGAAATTATATCTTAGAGATTCTAAAGCATCGTTCCTCGATGACCATTTTGTTGGATTTAACCCATTTAACGAAATTTTATTAATGTACAATCCTAAAGAATTTTATTGTTTAAGATTAACGGAAAAATATATGCGTCGTTGAATGTCAAAAAATTATCGGATATGTTTAAATGCTATGACACAAATTGTATCGGTAGGGAACATGTTAATTCAAGTATTTTAACTTGATTGTTTTATAATTTATTTAATTTTAAAAATCTTAATAATTGAAAATAATCCCCCCTTTTGGACGCCTATTTTTTCTTGGGGTGGGGCCTGCCCCGTAGTCCCACCCGGAGCTATATAACGAGTTATATAGAAAATTTGAAAAATATTGTAATTGTAAAAAATAAATTATTGATCTTAAACTACGTAACAATCTAACTTTTTTTTTCACCTTGCTAGATCATCTAAATATTTTTTGGTACAGTACATTACCATTCTGTCTTATGGCAAATCTTAAGATTATTTTAGTATTTTAAATATTTATTATTTAAAAAAAGAAAAAACATCAGGTATATTCAACTTTAAAAACCTGTTTTTAAGCAACAACACATGTCCTCTAAATTTCCATTAAATTCGTAGGTTGAAAAAAAATTTTCTTAAAAACGTTTTGTAGTAAATGGACATTTTTGTATCATACCAAAATTTTTAAAAAGGGGTAATATATTAGGGTCTATTTATGTTATAAACCCAACAGTTTTTTAAAAAGCTAAAACTTGTCGTATTTAGAACAAAAAATTCAAAAAAGAGCTTCAAACAGAAAACAAATATGAATATACAACACGTAGGTACAAAAAAAGTTGCTGTAAAAAATTCCTTTATTTTTCCCAAAACATTTAAAATAAGGCAAAGACAGATAAATGTTTAAACAAAAAAATTTAAAAAAAAATAATTAATAAAAAAAATCAAAATAAGATTTTTGAATTCACAGTAAATTGGCCAGCAAAAATAAAATCGTAAGTAGGTACGAAACAAACTAGGCCTACTTTTTTACTTTGGGGTTGATATCAGCAAACCATGAATTTAAAGCCTGCTGAACACAGAAATGAACTATTGTTACAAAATGAAGGAAAGACATTCTATCCAACAATACGATTTTCTTTTTTTTTGGTGGGTAATTTTGGATGGCCCACCGACCTCAAAAAAAAAAGCCCTTAACATCTTTCGTACCAACATTTGATTTCGTTTTTGTTGCTTAATTTAGTTAAAAAAAAAAATAATTATTTTTTATTTTTAAATTACTTTTTAAGAAATTTAATTTTTTTTTACATAACTTTTTATTTATAAATTTTAGTTTTATCTAAAATATTTTATTTTTAATAAGTAGCCAGTTAGTGTGATATTTAAAAACTGTTTTTATAATTTTCTTACGTGCTCTATAATTTGACCCAGATTTTAAGATATTTTTCTTTGACAACACTCCCGTAGCTTGTGTTAATAAGCCAGGCCGAAACACCTAATTAGTCCATACTATAAAAACTATGAATTAATTTTAATAAAATATCCACTGTTTTTTGTTAAAGTAAATGTAAAGCAATAAAAAAGGCCACAATCCAATTATCATTTATAATTAACAAACCAATAAATTTTTGTGTATTTGATTGGAAGTCCTAATAGATTATTATATGTAAATATTTGGCAATTTCAATAATATGACATGGATAACCTCCTTTTTTAATATAAACAAAATAAAATATATTAAAATATAAAATAATAGTTGAACTTACTATTTAGTCTTGTAAAATTTTCATAATTTCCCTAAAAATTTATATTTTAAAACAAATGTAAGATTTTTTTGCTGTATTTTCAGAAGATTATAATATATTTTACATTTTTTTTTCTTAACATTTTAGAGTCTCTACAAAAACATGTTTTTAAACAAAAATAATAATCTGTCTGAATGTGTATGGGTCTGTGTGTGCATGTGTGTCGGTGTAAATTTTTTTGCCTCACTATAAGAGGAAAACATGAAATCCAAATTCAACCAAATTTAGCATAATTGGTTTAAATATTTCTGTAATATCATTATTATCATATCGTGGCTGTTTAAACATGTTATTTTACACATTTACACAAACATTATTTTTGTTGGATATTATTTTATTAAAAATTATTTTAACATAAATTATTTGTGGCAGATGTATTTTAATAGTTGTAATGTTAAACAAATAGCGTTTTCTAAGGGTGTTGTATAATTGCTGTGATATTTGCTTGACCACTGGCTTGTTATTTGTTTTAACATTTAAGACAGTAAAGATGAAGAAGAACCAGTAAGTTTCATGTTTGGTTGGAATAACAAACCTATAAATACTTATTTAATTATTAATACTAATAATACACTTTGGCGGACAAAATATAACAATTATATAGTTTTTTTTTTTATTAGAAAACAAGTTTATTATTAAAATATGTTCTTATATGACTTTTAGAGAATGTTATTTGTTAGTCAAAACATACATAATATTAGGTATTTTAAATTAAAATACATAAATGAACAAATTTTAAATATGTATTTATTATACTGTATCACACACGTTTTAGAAAAATTTTAGAAACGAAGGTGGTCATTTAAGTTGTATTTACGGGGTATTATGAAACAGTAACAGATACAGCCATTTCGTTTATACGTTCTCAAGGCGAATTTTAAAATCAAATTTAAGGGTGTTAAAATTTTGAGGCAAAAAGAAAAAACTTTAAATAACAACATTTTGTAGATTTTTATGTAGATTTAAGGGTTTCCATTTTTTCCATCTCTTAAACTCTTTTAGTTTTTACACAAACTTTGTTATTTTTAATGGAACACCCTACATGATATGTTGAGATTATGCAAATTAAATTACCCTTTAAATGATACCCCATACTTTATATTAAAGCAGCTAAAACTTCTATTTTGGCCAAAACCAATTAAACTTTGTGGGAGGGAGGTTATGTTATAAGTAAGTTTTATTTCTATGTCTAAAATCTAGATAATAACGAAAATAAATAAAAATGTACACAACAAAATATTTTAAATTAAATTTCAATTAATTATTTAATTAAATTTCACATTAAACACATTCTTCAAAACATAATAAAATAATTTGAAAATTTTACCGATCTCTTCAGTTAACAAACACCTTCACCTTAATGTTCCAAAAATATCGCTTCTTCAAGAAGAAAAAAAAAAAAATGCCGGTAGAATGCGCAAAAAATATTAAGATTAAATAAAGGTTTTATCCTCCCTTGTTTAAAATCCGTAGTTAAACGGACCGGAGTACCGATATTGAAATCTCAAGTTTAAACATCTTTTACCGTAACTGGATCTTATAAAATCCACATTTTAGAAAACTGAATAAAAACCACAAAAGTATGAATCTGACATTATAATACCCGGCCTAAAAGAAGCAACAATCACAATAATGTCACACCTAATTATTCTTTTTTCTTAGCATGTATAATTAAAGCCATGTTAGCGTATTATTTTAATGTGGTGTATTTTTTTTAACAAAAAAATCATAAGTGCTAACAAAATTAAGATTACCAAAAGTTGCATGTTTTACATTATAAAAGTTATAGTAAGATATAGGTTAAAGGCCCTACACAGGTAAGGAAGGTAAGTTTGGTTTTAATCTTTGGTGGGATAATTATCAAATTTTGGTACTTGTCATTGCTTTTGGAAGTTTAAAAATAGTTCTATGGATTTTTAAAAAATTTTTTTAATAATACATTATATTAGACTTTATATTAAAAAAAATCTTAACATAAAAATAAAACTTAATTATAACCCCTCCCCTACAGTTTTATTAGTTTTTATAAAGAGAAAAGAAAAACTGCAAAAATAGTTGACTTGTATATAAAGTGTGGGGTAATATTAAAAGATAATTTAATTTGAGTCGACTGGTAAAATAATATATAGGATCTTCCATAAAAAAAAAACTTCACGTAATAACTTGAGAAGTTCACTAATTTAGTACATCACTGATATCTACGTAAAAATCTACAAAAATTAACATTAAAAGTTTTTCCTTTTAATAATAATTGATATACAGAAAACTCGTAAAATTGACACAAATTCAAAAACGCTCTCTATCTCCAAAATAAATTGAGTTGGCCTTGAAATTTTAACACATATAAATTCCCTTTAACCCAGATATGCCTAAAAGTAACACAGGAAAGATATTGCTATTTTTTTCTTTTTACTGCTTTTAAAATACAAATAAAAAGAAATATTTTTTTGATTTATATTATATTTAAACAAAAACTCAAAAAAATGCCTTACTTTTATATAGTACGCCAGGCATATACATATCACTAATTTTAGGATCTAGTATGGTAATCAAAAAATATTTTACATGCAGTCCTACATTGCATTTTAAGCACCTTGTTGTTGCCCTCTCATAAGAAAGCCTGTTTTCTCTTGCTTTTTCTGTTGCAAGAAATCCCTTTTCTGATAGCTTTTCAATTAGCTGAACAGACGTAAAGAAGTTGTCAAAAAATAAACGAAATTTTTCCTTAGGCCCGGGGCATCGGCATATTCCAGTACAACACTCGCACCGACCCCAAGATCGCAGTAACTTTGTTTAAAATTGGTGGATGACCCTGATATGGTTCAAACCAATAAACATAGCCAGAACTTGAAGCACCTACCCCAGTTAATACCCATATCTTATGGGTTTACCATGTATAAATTTGCTTGCAGGAATGGCGACCAAAATAGGAAATTGTTTCATCTACATAGTGCATCTGTGTAAGAACACCTATTTCAAAACTTTTTTTGAGGTAGGTATTTGAAAAGTGGCCTTACTTTTGCAAACTTGTCTTCTTGATCCAAATTGAAAATATTTGTCAGGTGAAAATTTGACATTATATATTCAAATTTGTCTCTACTAAGAGCTTCTGTTACGAGCGCGTGATTAGCATCTCTTTTACGCTCCCAAAACATCCTGCGATGAGGAATTGGCATGTATCCCCTAAGAAGAAGTATCCCAATAAACGCTCTGATTTCTTGCCCCAGTATTTCTTGGTGACAATTTTTTTGCGGGAAACGGTTACTCTGAGCTGCAATAAGTGTAAAAAGATCATCGTCAAAAAATTCTAAAAAAACCCTTCAATGGAGTTTTTGATTCATTTTTGAAAACATTCTCGAATACCTCAGGAATATAAACGTCAGGTCTTCCTTTACCCCACCCGATATATTTTTTTCCCCGGGACCTTTTTTTTTCCCTTTTTTTTTTTTGCTAATTCTCCAACAAAATATTATCTTAGAGTCAAAAAAAAGGGGGCAACGTTATTGTTGATAAAGTTCATTTTTCAAAAGGGGCTTTTAACTGTGAAACCCGGCAAATTGTTAACTGAAACCGTATCTTCTTCACCGGAATCTTCATCGGTGATAGAGCCGCAAGCATTAATTGGTGGCAAGGGTGATACTATCAACTTTTTTAATCTACATCCTCGTCATCTTTTAGCATCGCCAATGCTTCTTCCAAAGAAAAAACGAAATAATAATAGGATATTTGCCTGGCATACTATATTTAGTACACTAAAATAAATCCATTTCTACAATTTATATAACAAAAAATACCAGTCGATGAAAAGTAAATTTAAA
>JAHBCN010020087.1:0-15392 GCA_019359885.1 Listronotus oregonensis
TTTTACGAGTTATAATCTATAAATCAAATTTTTAGGATTTTTTTAAGGTATACCCCTGGAATTCGATTTTTTTATTATAACTCGTAAATTATTGCATTTAGACGAAAAGATTATATAACCTAAATTAAAGGTTCCATAAAAATACATAATTAATGTCCTATAAGATTTCTTGTAGATTTTATAGTTTTTGAGATATTGACGTTGAAAATTTTATTTGGCCTAAATTTCAGGTAAGGAACAAGATATCGAGATGCGGTTTTCGCAAGCTTGTTTGGACATTATTTAGCTACTTTTTCGTGAAAAAAAAATTATACCAATAAATTTAATTTTTTTGAGAAAATTAACCATTTCTGTCAGAATATCGAAAAAAGCCCTCTAGCGGCATCATTTGAAACTAACAAAACTTCAAATATTATAACATTTTATAGGCCAAGAAAAGCTCTTGTCAACCAGCCCAAGCTTCTTAAAATCAGCTTAGCCGCTTTGAAGATACAGTGTTTTTTACGGAAACCTTTAAATACCCACCACCACTTTATTTTTAGAGATACAGCAGAAATTGTTGAACAAAAAAAGTTTAAATTATGCTCGACTTTTTTTTGTTAGGTTAATATAGCAAAATTACAGAAAAATCACTTTTTTAGATTCAAGATTGTAGTTACGCCCCCTAGTGGCCATTTCAGAAACTTGAAAATAGTTTCCAGGTATTTCCCTTGACCACTTTTATGCATATGCTTAAAAATTTTCCCGCAAAAAAAGGAAAGATCTGAGCGAGATTCTGAAAAAAGATTTATACTCGTTTTCGTTTAGCCACTCTATACTATTCGCGTATTTTTCTTTTTTAAATTGCGCCTGCTGTATGCACTATTGGTCATTTTGCAACAGCAATGATTGAAGCGCCATCTGCCTTTGACATCTTTCAATTGGGAGTGGAGTGAGTGGGCTGTGAGGGAATCCCATAATTGTTTTATTTTGGTTTTGTTTTCGAGCATGGAGCCTAAAGATAAGGAGCACCATGTCTGTGTTACAAAAATGGCTCTCAGGTTTTGATTTCGAGCATGGAGCCTAAAGATAAGGAGCACCATGTCTGTGTTACAAAAATGGCTCTCAAATTGCAGTAAATTAAGATGGCGCTGATGTTCTAATGGACCGTTTTTAAACTTCACTTTATTAAATATTTATAAAAATGTTAATGATGTATGTGCGTACGGTGTTTATTTTTATTTGTACACAAAACTAGTTTTGTTATGTCTGTTTTTAAAGTACATATTGTTACGTTGTTTTGTCTTTAGAGCAAAAATTAACAGAAAAAATATATGAATTGCTTGTTTTCTGTTGGTTATTCTACGAAAATAAATAGTGCGTATTGATATAGATACTCGTTTGATTTTGGCGTTGCTCAAAGGTTAAGTTACTACGGTTCAATTCTTGGGGCCATGTAATATATATATATATATATATATATATATATATATATATATATATATATATATATATATATATATATATATATATATATATATATATATATATATATACCAACGGTGGCCGCAGCAAAACACCGTTCTTATGAGAGCGTTGTCTAAAAGGTGCTGTAAAATGCAATTTCTGTATGTTTTTATGCTTGGGCGGCATTGACGGAACGAGGAATAAAGCGGGGATCGTTGTGTGCTTTTAAAGTTTTAAAATAAAGAACAAGGGTGTTTTTTTCGATAAAATCATAATCTTATAGGATTAAAGGGGATCCTTTATTTCATGACAACCTGTCATTCTCTTATATGTTTTAATACACATATGCAGTTGTGATTTCAAGAAAAAATAAAATAAAAAGTTTAAAGTTTCCAGCATATTAATTCCTACTGATTCAGCCTCCCGTTAAGACAGTGCCAAAAAGCGTGCAAGAAGAAGATGAATCAAAATATAATCTTTCTCTCTCGCTCCAACGTGCTAATTGGTCGAGAAGGACTGGCTGACGAATCAGCACGACGAGTGGGATATATACCCTTCTCACCGACCAATGAGTACGTAGAAGCGAGAGGGAAAGGTTATACTGTTGTTCTGTCTTTACATCTTTTTTTTTTTATTTTTTTTTTACTTTAGTTTTAAGTTACTTTCTAATTATATAAAATTATTATTCATACGCCTTCAGTTACACTGCTTTATGTTAAAAATTTTATCAATTTTATTAATTCTAAAACATGTCATGTCCCTGTATTTAACTTAAAAATTCGGGTACTTTTATTGCTTCTCAATGCTATTTACCATCCTTTACCGCACCATTTAAATTCTCATTTGACCATCCCTTTTTTTCCGTTTTACCTTTTATACAAAAAAATGCTACGTACCAATCTACGATACAAGGAACCAGTATCAAGAAAGCAACTTACGAGAAAGGTGCCGGTACTCTCTATACGTATACAAACGTGCTTACTACGTCTTACCATTAAGTGATCATCACGAAGCGATCCTACTCCTTCCTGCTAGATCATCCTTTGGTAAGATACTTTTTTCAAATTTTATTTAAATAACAAAAAAAATAATTTAGCGAGCGAATTATCAAGGTGAGTCATGACCTATAATTTCTACAGTCCACTAAGTTTACGTAACAGACCTATACAAAGGGCTGATTACATAACACTACATTTTTGATCCCTCGAAGCCGGATCATTGATAAATTTTTATTTACTAATTGAAATTCGCTCGCTCAGTTATTATAAATTTCATTATCAGTCTTTTTACCGTTTTATTTATCAAATAAATCAGTTAAATACAGGACCATATTAAAATTTCTTACTTATTTTCCATCAAATGTTCTAATTTTAAAAAATATATTTCGCATAATTAAGCAAATCATCGCTATAAACAGCAAAATGATTACCTTTGGGTCTTGTCCGTATCAAGAATCTTATCTTGGTTAAATTCTTTTATTTTTTGTGGCATACTGGTCAGGTAGTTTTTTTTTTTGGGTTTGAAATATAAGGTTGTTTATTGTAAGTAGAATAGGTTTTTTTATTTTTACATACAAAAGAGCTTTTACAATACGTTTATAAACATTGAAAGGTTTATTTTATTTTTACAAAAATAAAGAGCTTTCACGATAAGGTCAATAAAATAAAACTTATTATTTGTTAAAAGATTTTAGTTTTATTAACACATTTTATTCTGCAAATAAAGAGCTTTACGATATATGATACATTGCTTCTTAATAAAATCGTTCTTTATTTAAAATAAATTCATATCAAAATACTTTAATTAATAATGCCTCCTTCAACTACGGAAGAGCAAAAATACTTACCTTTTCGGCTTTACGACAAATATCAATTAATCAGTTAGAATGCATTGAAAGAGTTGCAGATGAGGCTAAAGACAACTCATCTTTACATAGCAAATTTAAGGTTATGTTTAAAAATTTTAAAAGATAATAAAAGATTTCAAAAAAATCATTTTGCAATTATTGGCCTAATAGCTTCTATACGTCACAAGTGACTACTGAAAACATTATACATACTGATTTTTCGGAAAGATCTCTAATATTCAGACCATATATCATGATTTATTTGAAATTGAAATCCATTATGATTCTTTGAATCAAAGTCATAATGTTTCTGTTGCACAGAGAAATGAACATGCAATATTGCCAAAAACAAGTTACCCACGTTTAGCGGGGATTCTCAAAATTTTCCTAGTTTTGTTGAATTGTTTAATGCTTTAGTTCATAATAGTAATACTCTTTCTGACATAGAAAAGTTTAATTATTTGCTTTCCGTATTAAATGGCGTTCCTCTGAATTTAATTAAAAATATTAAGTTGGTGGGTGCGAATTATAATATTGCTTATAATACTTTATTAAAGCGGTACGACAATCAACGTCTTCCGGGCAGTTTCTTGCTGGAAAGCAATTGAAGGTTCCTCGAGTTTAGTTAGTGATGATGTGCATTCATTACGTCATTTAATCGATACTTTTGAAGACAACTTAGCTTCTTTACAAAACATGGGATACAAACCCTCAGAATGGAATTTTATTCTGGCTAACATGCTGTTAGATCGTTTGGACCCTGTTACACAAAAAGACATTTGAACAACATCATGCATCTAATGACATGCCTACTTATGAAAATATCTTGGATTTCGTTTCTAAGCAATGTACCGCCTTAGAATCTATAAATCTTAATACCACTCAAAGGAAACATAAACCTTTAAATCAAAATTTAAACCGTTCAAATTTTAAACGTAATTCTTCTGCCTTTTTACTCACACACCAGCAAACGTTAAGCCCAGCGGTGACTTCATGCCTTTTGTGTAAAGAGGCGCACATTATTTATAAATGCCCAACATTCTTATCAAAAACTCCTTTCGAAAGAATAAATATTGTCAAAGGCAATAAAGCCTGTATTAATTGTTTAGCTAATTCTCATACAATTTTTAAGTGCACTTCACAAAAAAGATGTAAAACTTTGTAACAAAAATCATCATTCATTACTTCACTTACCTTACAATAATAATAATACTGTAGGTTCTACTCCGAGTAATACTGTTCCAGTAAAAAATACTGTTGTACAGCCTCAAAATAATACTCAAAATTATAATTTACCCCACAATTCGCATATAAATTCACATAACAGCATTATACAAAATGCTCCAACTTATACTCCAGTACAAAGCACTTCCAACAATAATGAGGACAGAGTTTTGCAAGTGGGCATGTTGTTAAACAATCATGATGTTTTACTGTCTACTATTTTACTTAATATTAAAGACAATTTTGGTAATTGGCTTCAAGCTCGGGCTATTTTAGACACAGGTGCTCAATCTTCTTTTATTACAAAAAGACTTGTTGGCAAATTGGGATTATCAAAATTTAATATTTCATTAAACTTACAAGGTCTAGAAAGAATGTGTACCTCCGCTCGGTCGGGTGTATTTTGCACTATTGCTCCACTGGATAATGAAACTACAAGTCTAAATATCGAAGCGATTATTATTGATAAAATCTGCGACTCAATGCCACGAACTTCGTTTGACATTTTTTAATACCTCAGGCTAAAGGTTTAAAACTAATTCCCGGGTTTAAAAAAGGGATGAAGTAGACTTACTATTAGGTGCGGATATATTCGGTTCCATTTTGGAAAACGGCAAAATATGTACCGGGCAAGATAGTCCTACATTTGTTAATACTATTTTTGGATGGACAATTATGGGAAAGTGCCTTTGACCAACTCTAATTTCGTTTCAAAAAATATACAGTCATTTTTACTACTTTTACTAATACTGATTTGGACAATTCTATAAAGCGATTTTGGGAAATAGGGGTACCAGAAGTGATTTCTAAATCTCCGGAAGATTTGTACTGCGAAAAATATTTTAGATACAACTACAAAATCTTCAGAAGGAAAAATATACTGTGGCTTTACCTTTTAAAATTTTCTCCTGACTTTGGTAATACAAGATCAGTGGCTTTGCGTAGATTCTACTCTTTAGAAAGGCTCTTTACAAGATTCAGAGATGTATCACGCATATTCTGATGTCTTACGTGAATATTTAGATTTGGGGGAAAATATGGAACGGGTCTTAAATTCATCGCTTACGTCAGATGAATTTTATATTCCTCATCATGCAGTACAAAAGAAAGACTCCACGTCTACTCCGTTAAGAGTTGTCTTTGATGCCTCCAGTCATGCTCCTAACAAAATTTCATTAAA
Source organism: Listronotus oregonensis (assembly GCA_019359885.1). Taxonomy (NCBI): domain Eukaryota; kingdom Metazoa; phylum Arthropoda; class Insecta; order Coleoptera; family Curculionidae; genus Listronotus; species Listronotus oregonensis. The sequence goes on from JAHBCN010020087.1 coordinate 5,697, forward strand.
GCAACTTACGAGAAAGGTGCCGGTACTCCGAGGGGGAAACCACCCCCGTGATTTTGAACAAATAATGCCTTTTGGGGGAATTATTTATTAAATATTACCCTACATTGCCTCATAATTCCCCGTATTGCCTAAAATTTTACATAATTCCCATATATTTCCCCATATTCCTTTATATTTCCCCAGATTCCTATATATTTCCCCATAATTCCTATATATTTCCTTAATTCCTCCGTATTGCCCCTATTTCCTCCCATAATTGTCTCTATTTTCACAGGGTGTTAATTTAAAACCTTTTAATGCAAATTTATCGAAAAGTAAAGTAGTTGGAAAATTATATTTTGACACAAATGCTATGCAGGTAGGGGACACTAGAATCATGATACTTTAATACAAGATAAATCACTTCCCAGGCGCTCCATCTCATTTTAAAATTTAAAGTGAATTACCCATTTTGGACACATCAAATGAAAGGGTTCCTTAAGTATATAGTATTCATCTTTACAATATTTTTTATTAGAAATATCATAATTGGAGTAAAATGGACTTCTTTTAATTACAATGCTATTTTATTTTGTTGATTAAATACTATCTTTGTTTGGAAAAAAGGGAAAACCTTTTTTAAGCATCTTATGAAAAAAATTAGCATTTTAATAAAAAGTACTTTGTTTTACTTAAATACTGTTTTTTTTATCACCACTATTAAATAACAAAAAGGTAATTATACTAAATTGGGGCTTTATTATTTGTTGATCAGAAAAATCATAATGTCTACTGTTTGTTGAATTTATGATAAAAATTGTTAAATGATTGAAAAAAACCGATTTATAATGATTTTTGCAATTGAAAACTCAAAAATTCAAAATTTTGACTTGTGACTGCAAATTTGAGGGGCATCCAATAATATTTCGCAATACTTATAATTTTTTTTCTTGTAAACATCAAAAAACGAACAATTAAAAAAAATTTGATCGCTCTATTTTTATGATTTTTACAATATTTAAAAAAATCAAGAATTTTAAATTCGATGACGAATAGAACATTAAAAAAAAAATAACCAGAAATAACTGATAAATACTCATATATATAGTAGATGTACTTAAATTATTCGATTAAAAAAATGTTAAATTAAAAAAATTATATTTTTGAGTTTTATTTCTTAAATTATATTATTTTTGATGCGTAACAAGAAAAAAAATAAAAATATTATACAAATATAATGCATGACCTTCAAATCTTTAGTCAAACGCCAAAAAATTGATTTTTTGACTTTTCAAATTAAAAAATCCTTATGAAATCATTGTTTTTCCGATGACAAGTAGAAAATTAATTAAAAAAATTGTGAATATATTCATTTTTCGATTATGGCCAAAAAACAATACCTAGAGCCCCACTTCTATATAAACACCGAAAAAGTATTTTTGCGCTAATGGATACTACTCAGTGAGACATTTGATTTAGTTTATTACAAAAAGGGTGACGTCATTTGAAATTTTAAAGTTGGGGGTGAGGCAGGGGTTACTCACTGCAGTGGGTTTATTGCCCCCCCTTGTATAACATTTATATCTAATTGCAATTTTACAACTAACCTATTTTTCGAGATATTTACACTGAAAATTTTCAAACTGACTGCACGTATTTTATTTATATTTTTTTAAAAACAATTACTGTTAAAAAAATAACGTCACATTAATCTTAATTAAACAAAAAAAAAACAAAACAAAAAATATTGAAAAATATAAAAAAGGGAAGCTTTACAATACTAGTTAGTAAATATGATACTTATTATATGGTCTAATTAAAGAAAAAGCGAAATCTAAAATAAAAGGTATTTAGAACTAACCAGCTAGAATCTATAATTAAATTAACTAAAACATTAAAACTGAATAAATAATTTTTAATTTATTTTTAGTTCTTAAAATAAGTGTATGATAAACCTATAGTTTTGCCTGTGCCTTTATTCTATGACATAGTCGGGCTTTAAAAATTCAAAATAAACTGTATCTTCTTTTTCTCTTAAGACCAATCTTCTAATAAACCACTGTTTATCATAGTAAACCACGTATTACCTCTCAAGGTGTATCTCTATTTCTTAAAAATAATATTATGATTTTTGTTCCACATAAAAGATATCTATTAAAGAGTGCTATTTTTCTAAGCATCATTACAAGTTTTGTATAAATATGTACCTAATAGAGTGCAAAAAATAAAAAAAGTACTTTAAGCATTAAAAAAATACAATAAACGATTTGCTTACTTTGTTGTCAATATCGTTTTGTATGTCGTGGTATCCGTGGAGTTTTCATAATATCTTCCTGTTCTGTAAAAGACTTTCGCGGCCATTGTTTAATGTTTCAATGGTTTTTGGTCTGTTAGGCAGGCGTCGATTGTCTGGTTGACTTGACGTTTCGACAACACCAGACAATCGACAGCCCAAAAACCATTGAAACATCTTCCTGTTCTTCCTTACTCGAACTTGTAACGTCATCCTTTTTTTTGAACCTTACTTTTTTTTTTAATCCGATCTGTTTTATTCTGTCAGTACTGACGTATGTCGATTTTTTGGTAATAACTTCCCTTTTTCCATTTTTTACTTTAAGAAATGGACCATCTTCATTTAGATGTTCAACTTTACCTTAACTCTCTATGTCATGCCTTTTTGCTCTGTATGCTTTGTTTAGCATTATATCATCCATAAGTTGAGATTTCCTTCTACATAATTATGTAGCTTCAAAAGTAGACGCAAAATGCAAAGAAATATTTTTTTTGTCAATAGAAAATAGAAGTTACTGCTCTCAATGTAAGTGGAAAAAAACTTAATTAGTAAAAGCGATGAAGACAGTTTTTATTAAGAACCAACTTTTAACATAGAAGAGTATTTATCCCGTTTAATGCTTTTATATTTATTAGGACAATATTATGCATACATTAGATAGAAATTATTTTTATTATTTAAATATTATAGCTTTCAAATGTAAGCTTCAAAAATTTAAGTAATTTATGGTATTTGCGAACTTTTTTAAATTATTAATTTATTATTACACATAAGTTTACTGACCTCTTACGTTATTTTATAATCTCACTTAAATTACCATTGCCCAATCACGTTCTCACAAAAATGCTTTTTGCGCAGCGGTCTTGCGCAGTTTTGTCACGTGAGAATAAACTCGCGCAATTTACAAGAACAGCAAAAGGTTGTATTACCAAAATTTGTTAAATAAGAATATTATATGCTTGGCGCCACAATCCGGCAACGATGTCTCTCAAAACATATATTTAATCGTGAACCTTCGTATCCGTTCGTTAGGACAGCCGACTAAATTTAAACTTTTAACGGTAAATATTGCCCAATAATACCCTAATATTTGTAAATAATACCCCATATTTCCCCATATTGCCTTGCATTTCCTTGCAATACCCCATATGTTGTAAACACCCATATTTCCCAATAATACCCCGTATTGCCCAATAATACCCCGTATTTCTCAATAATACCCCGTATTTTTCTGTAATGCCTCCGGCTTTGGTGAATAATTCCTAGGTGGTTTCCCCCTCGCGGTACTCTCTATACGTATACAAACGTGCTTACTACGTCTTACCATTAAGTGATCATCACGAAGCGATCCTACTCCTTCCTGCTAGATCATCCTTTGGTAAGATACTTTTTTTTTCAAATTTTATTTAAATACACAAAAAAAAATAATTTAGCGAGCGAATTATCAAGGTGAGTCAGTACGACCTATAATTTCTACAGTCCACTAAGTTTACGTAACAGACCTATACAAAGGGCTGATTACATAACACTACACTGTAATTCTTCTGTCGCTCTCGCTTGCTGCCTAGTAGCAAGGCTTCCTCTATAAGTATATGCTTAAAGGTTAAAATAAGTTGTGATCTTTAATGTAATTTCTTATTTTTATTTTTTGTTATTTGCCTGTATTAAGACTTTATGAGAATAAAGTATATTCTATTTTTTGTTTGTTTTAAACCACTTATAAGATGCAATTATGAAGGCAGTAAATGCAAACCTCTTCACCAGTAAAATTTTCAACTTGATCCTTATTATTACTAAACCAAAGCATTATAAATGTTTATTAAAACAATACACAGAGAAAAACTACAAAGATACAATATTGTTAAAAAATTAATTATAAATAATACAAAAAGTTTTAAAAAGGGGAAATTAATTAAAACGTCAATACAGAGCGTCAATACTTCCATCTTGCATCTTACCAACAGTTCCAGCACTAAATCCCTAAAAAATTCGCAGTCGCAGCGCTATGAAATACCAAAAAAACCGGCGGAAAAATTTTGCCAATTCGTAATTCGTAAATCGCATTTCGCAAGCTTATGAACTACGCTTTGGTTTTGATTTCGAGCATGGAGCCTAAAGATAAGGAGCACCATGTCTGTGTTACAAAAATGGCTCTCAAATTGCAGTAAATTAAGATGGCGCTGATGTTCTAATGGACCGTTTTTAAACTTCACTTTATTAAATATTTATAAAAATGTTAATGATGTATAGTAGTACGGTGTTTATTTTTACTTGTACACAAAACTAGTTTTGCTTTTTCTGTTTTTAAAGTACATATTGTTACGTTGTTTTGTCTTTAGAGTTAACAGAAAAAAATATATGAATTGCTTGTTTTCTGTTGGTTATTCTACAAAAATAGTGTGGCAGCTCTAGTTAAAGCCCTTTTATGTTTGTATCCAATTTTGGTAGTGAAAAAATGAGTTCGCGAATATTCGCGAACAATATAAAATTTCCGGAAATTTAAATTCTCTAATAACACTAAGTTCTTCGTTTTAAATGTAGGTTCAATTGAAGATAATCTTCAGCGCCAAAAACAATTGGACCAAGAAATTGAAAAGCTCGAAGAGCAAAAGAAAAGAATTCAAAACAAAATTAAAAAACTACACGCACAGAAAGAAGTGCTACAGACCGAAAACACCCTCCTTCAGATACAGCTTTATCGCACAACGTCATCGTGGCAAAAAGAGCATTATCCCTGGTCTGGAGATGTCTTAGACATATTAAGGCATACTTTTAGGTTTAATGAATTCAGATCCAACCAGCTCCAAGCGATAAATGCTACGTTATCGCGAAAACATGTGATTCTAGTGATGCCTACAGGTGCCGGCAAAAGTCTGGTATACCAGATCCCGGCGCTTGTAACGACCAATCTAACCATAGTGATTTTCCTTGTCGCGCTGATTGAAGATCAGCTAATGGGACTAAAAAACTAGGAATTTCTGCGGCTACCGTCAATTCTAATACACCAAAGAAGAAAAAAAGCGGTGTCGGAAAAAATGCTTGGAAGAATTGAAAATTGTATTTGTTACGCCGGAATGGATTCGCCAAAACCAAGGGTTTATGAATGCTAGACGAAAATATTTATGATGGAACTAGACCGGTTTGTTGTAGGTAGGTTATTAAACTCAAATCTTTATACAGGTGTCCACTAAGGGTGGCGAGGTACGTTATTACGAAAAACCATGGTCTAGAGCCCGGGAAAAAATTTAACTACTAAATCGGCCAAGGAAATTAAACGAAAAATATTTTAAAGCTTTTAGAATGGCCGCTAGATGCGTAACTGCTAAGGCAAAAACAAAAAATTTGAAAATTTGAAAAAAATTGTTTCATTAAGGTTCTATTTTGAAAACGGGAATAAAAAGTTCATCCAATTCTGCGTCAGTTTGCTTTCAAGATTTTTTCGTTTCTCTGATAATAAGGGTGGGGGAGCTGGTAAATAAATTATTTTAAAAATTGCTTTAACCCGTCCCATTACTCCAAATTTACTCAACTTTAGTTCGTTTGACAGAGAATCTTGTTATTAAAAAATATATTTAAGTGATGGTCCTAGTTCTTACCTTTTTTTCCAGGGCGCTGTTCGTAAAAGTTTCAGTTTTTCAAATTTTCTTAAAAAATTAAATGGTACGGCATACTTTTTTTACGGCAGTTTTAAAGAGTATAAAAATGGCTAAATTTTGGCGAAAACCGCGTTCTGATATCTTTATTCGTTTTCGAGTTATTTTTAAATAACCTATTTTTTTAAAAATTAATGTTAGCCATTAAACAAATGCTTTTTCTGCGTAAAATCTTAGCTAAGTAGGCCTTGAAAACAATAAAATACTTTTATTTTAATTTAAAACTTACCGCATTTAAAAGCAAACGTGCTAACAGCAAGATGAAACAAGAACACTATTAGAACACTAACTCTATTAAACAGAAATTATGATAAAAAAACATTATTGAACAAAAACGAAATGTCTTTAAAATGTTCAAAATGCTTTCCATTATTTTTAATGCAACGATTTAGCCTACGGTGGGTGCTTAATACGGCTGCTTCATTTAGGTCTTGGAATTTGAGTAATAGCATTTTGAATCCTTTCAATCATATTTTCTGGGGTAGAAGGACGTTCTAAAAATGTCTTTTACTCTTCCCCATAAATAAAAATCAGCACAGTAAGGTCTGGGGATCTAGCTGGCCATGGAAACAAACTTTCCCTTCAAATCCAACGGTTTGTTGATTTGGTCTAAAAAGTTACGAACTCTCTGAGAAAAGTGTCCGGACATCCATCATGGTGAAACCACATGTTTATTCTTGTTTGTAGAGGAACGTTTCTAAAGAGCCGGTAAGACTTTGTTAAAAAGTTCAAATAATTCCTTTGTTTCAAAAACCAAAAAAAATAAACGGTCACCCAAAATGCCCACCACACATTCACACTCCATCGTTTTATGATCTACTTTACTCATCCAGTGAGGATTATCTACGGACCAATAATGCATATTATGCAAATTGACACCTCCAATGCTCGTGAACGTAGCTTCGTCAGTACATAGTATGTGGGACAAAAAATGGAGATCTTCGTCGACCATCGTTCTTAACCAGTAATAGTGGTCTAATCTTCTGTCAAAATCAGTTTCGAAAAGCCTGTTGCAATAAAAATATGATATGGGTGCAGTTTTGGTCTATTAAAATTAGATGCACCGACGTTTTACTAATTCCTAAATCCAAAGCTATTATTCTGGTGCTTACATGTGGATTGATCTGAAAATATGCAAGTAAATTGATAATATTGTCTTTTCAAATTCGCCAATATCTTCTAGGCCGGGAATAGGATGCCCCCGCCTGTTTAGCGCAAACATCTAGACAAACGGGTAAATACTTTTCTTCTAAAATCTATCGGATAGTTAGTAGCATATTCTCGTTCAGCTAAACAAGCATTTTCAAAACACTGGAAATAAACGGCTAACATGTCATAGGCTTCCGCAGTGTAATAAGACATTTTTATTAATTCAGTTAATTAACAATTGAAAAAAAAAATTACAAATCTGGACAAATCATAAACTAGCTGTAGAAATTTTTAAATAATCAATGGGTTGTAGATTGACGAAATTTTGTTTCCATGGCAATCTGGATCAAAGTAAGGAATGTTTTTTTTCTAAATAAAGTATTAATTTTATTTCTTTATGTTTGGAATAAAAATAAAAATTTAAAGAAAAATAAAAATATTTTATTGTTTTCAAGGCCTACTTAGCTAAGACTTTACGCAGAAAAAAACATTTGTTTAATGGCTAACATTTAATTTTGAAAAAAAATAGGTTATTTGAAAATAACTCGAAAACGAATAAAGATATCAGAACGCGGTTTTTCCCAAAATTTACCATTTTTATACTCTTTAAAACTGCCGTAAAAAAGTTGTCGTACCATTTAATTTTTTTTAAAAAAATTTTAAAAAACTGAAACTTTTACAAACAGCGCCCTCTGGAAAAAGATAAGAACTAGCGGCCATCACTAAAATATTTTTTTTAATAAGCTTAAGACTCTCTTTAAACGAACTCAAGTTAAGTTAATTTGGATAATGGGTAGGGAAGTTACAGCAATTTTAAAAATAATTTATTTACCAGCTCCCCCCACCCTTATTATCAGAGAAACGAAAAAAAACTTGAAAGCAAACTGACCAGAATTGATGAACTTTTTTATTCCCGTTCTCAAAATAGTACCTTAATGAAACAATTTTTAAGAAAATTCAAATTTATTGTTTTGTCTTAGCAGTTACGCCATCTAGCGGCCATTCTAGAAGCTTTAAAATATTTTCTTTTAATTTTCTTTGGCCGATTTAGTAATTAAATTTTTTTCCTCGAGGCTCTAGGGCCTATGGTTTCCGTAATAACGTACCTCGCCACCCTTAGTGGGACACCCTGTATACAGGGTGATTTATGAGGAAATGTCAATACTTCAGGTACCTAGTCAGGGTCCAGAAATAAACATAAAAGTATATACAAATATGGGTCCGTAAGGCCTTCGTTTCCGAAATACAGGGTGTTAAAGTTTTTATTTAATTTTTCTATTTTTTAAATAAAATCTATGATAATGTAAATATTGAAGTAGAAATTGGTATCCGGGGGTTTTTTGTATGACGGAATAGAACCTAATCTTAGTACGGATTTTACTTGTATGGGCGCCACCTACACTTCTTTTTACTATTTTGAACAATCACAACTTTTTGGTACGACCCTGTATTACCTTTTTAAGTAAATTAAATAATTGTTTTGTCATTTTTACGTCAAAAAGGTATACCTGTTAAAAGTTGATATGAGCAACCGTTTTCGAGCTATTTGGATTTAAAAAAATTACGACGCATCTGATTTTATTATAGCAAAATTTAAAAAAATAAAACAAAATGTATAATTAAACAATATGTATTTTAATTTCCAATAAAATTATTGTTCTTAAATTATGTTCAGCAAGGCATAAGCTAGATTTTATAATTTTCAAAAATTCCACCTTTTACTTTTAACCACATGTCAGCTCTGTGGTGAACACCCCGTATTTTAAAAAAGAAGGCCTTGCGGACCCATATCAAGGAAGTTTAAAGGTGTATGGAAGCCCAATGCTATGGTCCATTCGATCAAAAAAAGTTCCCCCCAGTATGAAAATAACTGTCAGAGTTGGCCCCGCCCAAATTTCGCAATAACAAAATTCCACAAAATAATTTAATGTGTTGCCTACTTACACACTGATAAATCAGTGTGAAGTTAAAACACATTATACTTAAACGGAACCGTTTTTTGGATTGATAAAAAACCCTTTTTTTTAGTGATTAGTGTTTATTAAATTATGACTATAATTTTGTGTTTATTGTTTGTTACTTATAATATCGTAACAAAATGACTAGAGGTTATATGGTTTTGTCTTGCAAAACCAAGGGTAACATACCCGTCTTTTTTTAATTTTTGGTAAGTATTTTTTTTATTTAAATTAGGTGTTTTTATAAGACGTAACGTTAGGTAACCCAATAAATAATAAATTTTCAATTATGAATAATAGAAAATAAAAATTTCATAGGAAATATTAGTGAGAAAAGTAAGGCAAACTTTAATATCTTTTAGATGATTTAAAAGTTTTGGTATTTTTTTTGGGTTATTAAAAAAAAAAAAGGTTTATTTAGATACTTTTATTTCATTTAATAATTTAGTACATTCTTTTAAAGGATCAAAATTATTGATTACTGGGCAGACTAGGCAAATTTTAAATATATACGTCCCCCTAATTGAATGAAAGGAAGTACAATTTTATGTTAAAATTCCTTTTTTCTTTTTTTGTATTTTTTTGGGAATTGTTCGAAAGGCCTCCTCTCCGATTTTGAAAAGTTGGTTGAGGTTTTTTTGGGGGGTGATTACGAATCTTTTTG
>JAHBCN010020088.1:0-15456 GCA_019359885.1 Listronotus oregonensis
TAAAATAACACAGGTTTAGAAAAAAAACAAAAGTCAATCTCTTTCAAGGAAACTATGTGATCCTTAAGTATTTTGCCGCGCTGAATACTAATCTGAGGTCCGTTTGGCCCCATCACGTTACAGTTTTTTTAAAACAGCAAACCTAACCTCAAAATTTATGATATAAAAAATATGATATTCAGTTGGTGTAAATTTTGCCAAATTTTACTTTTTTCCTAGAATCCACTTTTTGAAGTGTCTTGAGTGTTAAACGACACTTTTTTCAGCGATTTGGGCCAAAAAATATAACCTCGAATATACCCCATATCAAAAATAATGTATCCCTTTGCTAAGAGTGATGTCCACTTTGAATGTTTTGATGAGATTGGACATTTTGAAGAGTTTCTATTGTTTCCAGTATTTACCCCCTACCATAATACTCTCATGATGGATTTGGACCGAGAAACATAACCTCAAAAATACATGTAATCGGAAATTCAGTGTGCTTTTGCTAAAAGTGAGTTCAGCTGCGTTGGAAAAGCACACTTTAAAGAGTTTCTATTGTTTCTAGTATTTCCCCCCTCCAAAGGTACCTTTCCGATGGATTTGGGTCGAGAAACATAAGCTTAAAAGACCGTGATAGCGATAAAATGATATCCAGGTGGTATAAATAATGGCAACTTTCTTATTTTTGATGGAAAGCGCAGTTTAGAGTGTCGTAAGGTTTGAAGAAGTTTTGTTGATGTTTGTGAGAAGTTTTTTGGGAACAACAAAGATCCAAATTACAAAAAAAAGTAAAGAAATTGATCAAGAATAAAAAAGCTATAGGGTGTTTAATAAGCCTCAAGGTTCAATTTTTGGATTCTCATTAAGACAAATTCTCAGAAAATCTGAAAAATTACAGTGAGGAGCAGGAGAAAAGGTTCTATCAGGATATCAAAGAAATGGAGAGACGTTATCAAGGTTCTTGGGACATCAACATGTTAACGGATTACTGCTGGAATCTGCAAAGGGATACTTCCGTGGAACACAAAAGAAAGGCCTTAAGAAGGAATTTTAACGATAGATGTAGACCCCATAAGCGAGTGCGCCGAAAATGAATTTTAAAAGTTAGACATAGTAAGAGGCGAGGGAACTCACTTAAAACAAGCACAGTTTTATCGCTATCACGGACTTTTGAAGTTATGTTTTTGGCACTCTATCAAATGCCAAGGTGTCCGTGGATGGTAAACATATTTACGGCACTCCGAACTGGGCTTTTCTAGGCCCAAATCCATCGGGAAGGTACTTTCGAAGAGGGGAAATACTAGAAACAAAAAAAAACTTTTTAAATTGTCCAATCCTATCAAAACATTCAACTTGTACATCACTTTTAGCAAAAGGATATTTTATTTTTGATATGTGGTATTTTTAAGTTAAAAAAAATTACATCAACTGAATATCATATTTTTTATATAATGAATTTTGAGGTTATGTCCGCTGTTTAAAAAAAACTGTGACGTGATGGGGTCAAATGGACCTTAGATTTATGTTTAGCGCGGCAAAATACTTAAGGATCACAAAGATTTCTTAAAAGGGCATGACTTTTGTTTTTTGTAAACCTGTGTATTTTTTGATTTTGGAAAAAATATAATAGAAATATTTTAAAAAATGTCCCAAACTAATTTTAAATACAAAAACTTGTAAAAAAGTCCATTGAGTCCAAAATCAAAACAAAACTTAGCTAAAAAAAAAAGAAATTTAAACATATACTACAAATCAAGGCTTTTGATTAAGATTACTTTTGATGTTGTTTTGAGACTATAAAAGAAAAAAATAAATTATATTTTACAAAACTATAGCAAACTGAAGTAAAAAGTAAAAATACTTTTTAAGTATAAAAAGTTTGTGTACCAGTGATAGAAAGTCCAATAATCAATTATGACTAATAATTTTTTAATAAAATGAAAGTAAAAATTAGGTTATTAATAAAAAAAAATATTTATAGTTAAAAGGCGTGGGGTTCAATTTACTCTAATTGTGTAAATTTTAACCAATAAAATAATTGTAACATTCAATATTACCTGTCCTAAAACTTACATACCGAATTTCAGGTTTCTACTACCTTCGGAAGTTCCCCATAACTTTGATAAGACAATGAATAAGTGTCAGACAGTAGTAAATTGGGCGATTTTTAAGACTGAATATGCCAGAAACCACTTGACATAATTAGATCAATTTCTTCACAGGTAATTAAAACACTTATGTAAATTTACATACCAAAGAGTGACCGCAAAACAGCATATTTTTAGCATATTTTTTACCCTTGCCAGAGACCTTGAAAAAAAAATCCCAAAAATATTCTGCATATGTCAAATTATCAGTAGTGAAAAATCAAGATAAGCATTTTTTTTGGTTTTTCGAAAAATGTCGAAAGTTACCCCGAATAACGTAATACAATACGAATAAAAGTAATTCAAATTGTATATTTTCTATAAAAAAAAATCTAAAAAATAGAAAATAATTTATTTTCATATTAATGAGGGAATAATTTAGTTAAAAGTCCACCCTTAAACTGTCTAAGGGGGTTAAATCATCCCCTAAATATAAAAAAAAATCAAAAATTACTTTAAAAATCTAAGAAAAACTACTAGCATATATCAAACTATTAGAAATTCCAATCGTGTATTTTGGGGTGATTTTACCATTTATGAGGGTTGATTTTAAAAAAAAGTTTTGAATAGTTATAGTAAGAACTTTACTATTATAAAATATTCGACAGTTTTTTTTTATATCGCTTTGATATTTTTGTACGTTATCACGTTCGGGGGTAGTTCACCTCTATCGTTACAGGGGTGGTTTTCTTATAGATACTGGTGGTATGTACCCAGTTTGAATTTCTAAAAATTTAGAATATCTTAGTAGTTTTTTTTAGATTTTTCAAGTAAGTTTTAGTTTTTTTCATATTTTGGGAATAATTTAACCCCCTTAGCGAGTTTAAAAGTGGACTTTCAACTATATTACGCCCTCATTAATATAAAAATAAATTATTTTCTATTTGTAACATTTTATTTTATATAAAAATACAATAAGAATCGCTTTCATTCTAATTGATATTATTCATATATTTTAGTTTTGCGTCATCATGTCAAACCCTAATTAGAGGTAATTTTAGATATTTTTCGAAAAACCAAAAAATATGCTCATCTTGGTTTTTTATTATCAATAGTTTGACATATGCAAAATATTTTATGATTTTTTTGAGGTCTTTGGCAAGGGTAAAAAAATATGCTAACTTTGCGGTCACTCTTTGATACCTTGATGTGAAATGTTAACGAAGTAATGATAGGGCCAAAAATACACTAAAACATTTCGTGTAATATACACACGGCGTGCGTCAGACTTGAACTTGGCCTGGCGCACTACCGTACGCCTAGATAAAATTATTAATATATAAATTAATATCTATATTTAAAAAAATAATAAACATTTGACAAAATAATATAAAAAAACCTAACTCGGAACGGGACTCGAGCCCGTTCATATTAGCAGTAAAAAAAATTATACTTGTAAATGCCTTTGCACTTAAGAGGATTCATACCTGCTGTTTACAAGCTATTTTGTTTTAAAGAATGGCACCAAAACTAACGAACAAAATTAAACAAAATTTTGGAAATATATTCTAATTATATCGACAAATGAGGGAAAGGTATTGAGAGGTACCAATTTTTAAAAATAAACTTTTGGTTTTGTTATTGTGTAATATTTATTTTTTTTTAAATACTTTCCCTCATTGTTTATCATTTTACCCATAATTTATGAAGAGACCAAAATTTTAAATAAACCCCTAGTTTTTTGTCAAACTTTTAAATTTCGTAATTAATAAATTTTTGAAAAAAAAACGAAACCTTTAGATTTTTAAAACATCTTGGCAACGCAGCAACCCTCATAGGATGTCGACGTGGTGGCAGGTGGCATGGGAAGCGATTTTCATGTCTATTTTTAGCAGATTAAAATAATATTTGTTATTATTAGCGTGCCTGTTAATTTGATTTGCCTTTTGAAGATGGGACGGACTAAAAATAAAGAAAATGAATGTGGTAGAAAACGATTATGTCTGTCAACAAGTCGGAAAAATAGACGACTTGCTATGAAAAAACGGTAAGTAGGATATTATTGTTATGAAAGGTTTATAATTAGGGTTGCCATAATTTATTAGAATAATGTCCGGACGGTCCATCAGATCCTAGGATAAATAGCAGCGATTGTGAAACGCGTGCACGAAATTTTTTCTGCCATTTTACCTAACTGAAATGTTTGTAGAAATTAGACAAACTAAAAGTAAAACTACTTACTGAACAGAATACAGGCAACGCGCTGCGACTGGCTGCGCTGCAGTGCTCCCAAATATTCAAAATCCAGACGCATTTACGAGTCTGACAAAAGTCCGGACATGGTTAATAAATCCGGACGTATGGCAAGCCCATTTATAATTTAATAATGATTTTTCGACTACTATTACTACTATAAGTAAAATACAAAAGATTAATCAACAAAGTCTAACCATAGTTTTAGCAGTGCTATGCAGGCGAACAGGTAAAATAGTTATTTTTGTATCTAGGATGCGAAATACTACTTTGGTGATACATTGATTGTACAATCATTAAGTGCGATGTATTTCGAGCCGGGCAACGCCGGATTTGCAGCTAGTATTATTATATAAGTCTATTTTCTGTTAAATTATTACGTGGTATTATTTTATAATTTGTCTTATTTTTTTATAATTGCACTTTTCTTGAAGTTTATTTGCTGTTATTTATATTATAACGTGATATTAATTTATAATAATTAATTTTAATCTTTTTTAAATGCACTTTTTTAAAGTTTATCAAAATTTTCTGTTATTTTATTACGTGGTATTATTTTATAATTTGTTTTACTCTTTTTATAATTGAACTTTTTAAAGTTTCCTGTAATATTAATACGTTATAATTTGTTTCAAATTTTCTATAATTGCACTTTTTAAATACCTGATGGAAAGGAAACAAATTACACAAACATAAAATGTCAATGTCAAATATGAAAATAGAGCTTACGTTAAAAATGTCGCTCAGTGAAAAAGACCTTATTGAATTGCAAAATATGGTTGGTCACATTTTTAAATAGCTTGACAGAATCGTGCCAAAATATAGGAGCATACTGTGTGAAATATGAGCTTTTAAATGATGTATCGTAAGCCGTATGTACCTTTAAAAAATGTCGATGGCGTCACATTTTTTTCAACTGTCAGTAAAAAATAGATATTTAATTAAGTTCTAAAGTAGGAATAAATAATTAAATTGACCTTTGAGTGTTTCCCATAAAAATAAGAGCTAACGTAAATAATAATGGAAATTCATACCTTACGCTGTATAACTGTAATAAAAATAACAAAAATCAATTAAAAAAGCCTTTTGTTACACATGCTTGTTATTGTTTATTATTTATAAAAACCTATATGTAAAAAATACCTAAAGCCGACCCTAGTCAGAAATAATCGTCTGTTGCGGTTGCCATAGCGACCGTACATTTTGCCAGTGGTCACCACACGGTCTGTTGTTCGTTTATTACCATCGAAGCACGATTTGAACTTGATCAGCTGATGATGAATGCACTTAAGTTACGGCATTAATAAATGGAACAGCTTTCACCTGAATTATTAGGCTGCGCTTAAATTTTTAGGAGCTTTTCTCAGATTTAAATTATTAGATTCTTATTTCTTGTGTTTGGCTTGTTAGTGCGCCTTAATATTTTAAGGGGTAAACATCCTAAATGTATATCCCCCAGAGCGTTTCCCAAATCCCCTTTAGGTAAATAGTAGTCCGGGTAAATATGTAATTCACCGTAAAATGATTTTGGAAGTACATAAATCGAGACAACCTTTTGCATTCTCTTTAGAAAAAGATCAACTACAAAGTGTCGAGAAGTTTATTTCCCATTTTTTATGGTACATTTAGGTTTTTTGGTCACTGAATTCAAATAAAACATACCTTTTGCTAAAAAAATCCCCGTTTTTAATGGTACATATAAGTTTTTTAGGTCACTGAATTCGAATATGATATCAGAAATAATATTAAAGGGCCATGAAGGGCTAAATTTACCCTTTTTACCCCCCACACCTCTAGAACATACATTTAGCAAAAAAAAGTTTTTTCCCGTTTTTAATAGTACATACAGGTTTTTTGGGTCACTGAATTCAGATATGATATCAGAAATAACATTTGAGGGCTAAGAAGGGCTAAATTCACCCTTTTTTACCCCCTACATGCCTGAAACATACATTTCGCTAAAAAAGTTTTTCCCCGTTTTTACCGATAAATATAGCTTTCTTGGGCCACTAAATTCGAATGTTATATTGGAAACTACATTTGGTGGCTTATAAGGTTGTATTCAGCCCTTCTATGCCCTTAAATGTAATTCTTAATATTATATTTGAATTCAGTGACTCAAGAAACCTACATTAAAAAAAGGGGAATTTTTCTAAAATTATGTTTTAGTAGTTTCTAAGCCCTTAAATGTAATTTCTAATATAATATTTGAATTAAGTGACTTAAAAAACCTATATGAATCATTAAAAATGGAAAAAAATTTAGCAAAATGTATTTTTTGGGGGTGTAGGGGGTAAAAAAAAGATGAATTTAGCCCTTCTAAGACCTCAAATGTAATTTTATAATACAATTTTTAAATTTAGTGATCCAAAAAACCTATATGTGCCATTAACAGTAAAGATTTTTTTTTAGGGAAATGCATTCTTTAGGGGTGTAGGATGTGAAAAAATGGGGAAAAAACACCCCCTTTTGTAGTATATCCTATCCAATATCCCTTTCCGACACTTTGTAGTTGATCTGTTTCTAAAGCGAATCAAAGGGTTTCATCTCGAGTCATGTACTTCCAAAATCATTTCTAGGTGTAAAGTGTATTATAGGTCTTTACTAGTTACACTCACAAATCGGGACATGCCCTATCGTTTATAAGTTATACGACTATAGTGGCGTAACGGGTTTTGAAAATTCTCTTTATTATCTCGAATTTGACAGGTCGTTTAAGTTATGAAAAAGAGAACTAAAAAACCCCGATAAATAAATTAAGAAAACAAATTTTAAAAACTTTTAGCAATTTTCCATTGTGTTTAATATCGGCATATAAAGATAATTTTTTATGAAGTCCAAAATTAAAAAAAAAAAAACACGATAGAACTGTTCGCTATTACATATAGTCAAAATTTTAAAAACTATTTTACAGTAGGATTTTTGGTCAAGTTTACAAGTTATGATCAGACATTATCAAATGGTGCTAAATTCTAAAAATAATAATATAAAGAAAGCCAACAAAGACCTTTTATTAAGATGTTAGTGTTAAATATTATGATTTTGACACATAGCATGTTTTTTAAAGCCGTATATTTTTAAAAGTAATAGTTTACAGAAAAGCTTGTTTTGGTATGGACCATATTTAAACCGCCATGTAATTTTTTTAATATACAGGGTGTCTCAAAAGTAATGGGACACAGAGCAACAGCAGATTCCTCAGGTCAAAATAATGCACTTGACGTAAACTTGCCTAATTCCAAAGTTGATAATAACTGGGATACAGGGTTTCAAACTTTTAATTTTGTTTTCGTTTTTTTGTAATAATTTCTTAACTAAACGACGTATTGGTACAAAATTGGGGATTTGGGTTCCTTGAGGCGAGAAATTCATCCATACTTTTAATGTTGCTGGTAGAGGAAGCCAGATGCGGCCTACCCCACTTGTTTTGGATGGCATAACTATTTTTAAGCTTAATATACTGACCTGGTTATTAAAAAAGAAGTTACTTTAATTCCCTCTGCGTTAAAAATGTATACTTTATTTAGGTCTCCAGGAGCAACTGCTTTCGAGATAAATGCATTTTAAAGGACCCCGTATTTTTTCTATGAAACATGGTTTTCGGCTTATTGTTTTCAAACTTTGCAAAGTAATAGTTTTCAACACGCTGATCAAAAGTCTTCACGGGCACAAAACCCAAAAACCCCTCTAACCCCCCCAAAATCAGCCTTAAATGTCACTAAGAATTGGAAGACATTTGAGGGTGATTTTAATGGGGTTGGAGGGGTTCTTGGGTTTTGTACACGTGGAGACTTTGATTTGCCTGTTGAAAACTATTACTTTGCAAAGTTTGAAAACAATTGAACAAAAAACATTTTTCACAGAAAAATTGCGGGGTCCTTTTTAATGCATTTATCTTGTAAAATAGTTGTTCCTAGAGACCTAAATAAAGTATACGTTTTTAACGCAGAGGGAATTATAGTAACTTCTTTTTTAATTAACAGGTTAATATCCTAAGCTTCAAAAAAGTTATGCCATCCAAAAGAAGTAGTGTAAGCCGTAGCTAGCGCCCTCTACCAGCAACATCAAAAGTCTGCACAAATTTGAATTTCTCGCCTTAAAAAAACCCCAAGTCCCCAATTTTGTACCCCTTTGTCATTTAGCTAAGAAATTATTACGAAAAAACGAAAACATAATTAAAATTTTGACACCCTGTGTCTTGATTGATTGATTGATTGATTGATAAAGTAAATACACAAGTTGAGGTTTTGTCCGCCTCGACACTGCAGCCTACAGGGCTGGTTGTATCTCTTGTGTATTTTTCAGGTTAAAAGGTTTGACACCTTAGACAGGTGTAGTAGCCCTTTTTCTGTTCTTTTCGGTCTCCAGTCTCCTGGTGGTTAGTGTCCACCATGAGGTTTTGATTTGTTCTCCAGTATGTAAGTGCAGGGCACTCATATATGATGTAGAGGCTGTCTCTTCCTCTTCGTCACATAGTCTGCAAATGGGTTCTTCTCTCTTATTAATCCTGTCACTATCGTAATCTGATTCCTATTTAGTTTTAGTAGTTCACTTGTCAATGCTTTCGATGGTGAGTCCAGCATTGATTTACTGTGATTTTGCCTTGGAATGTGGTTCCAGTATGACTGATGTTGTGTTTGAATCCACCGAGTCATGTAGCCACGAACCGAGGCTTTTGGTATTCCAAAAACAGGTTCAGGACCCACAAACATTGCTGCGGACCCTCGCCTGGCCAGGGAGTCTGCATTTTCATTGCCCTGTATTCCCCTGTGTCCTGGCACCCAGGAAAGTGTAACTTTGTTGTGGTTAGCCAGGTTTAGGGCATTGCAGACAGTTCCAAACCAACCTTGAGTTGACTTGTTGGGATGCCAGAGCTTTTATGGCCGCTTGACTATCAGAGAAGATAGTAATGTCCCTGCCCTTATATCTCCTCCTCAAGTTCTCTCGCAGACAAAGTTCAATGGCATATATTTCCGCCTGGAAAACAGTGGCATATTTCCCCGGGAAGCATAAGCATTGAACCTGGGGGTCATACCATGTATTCCTGCGCCGGCTCCATTGTCAGTCTTGGATCCATCGGTATACCAAAACCCAAATTTTCCCGAGACTGACCAGGAGATCGCTCACTACCGCCCCAGGTAAGCTGGGTTTTGTATGGTCTGTGTGTATTTATCCGTTTTGGCATTGTATCACTGCCCATCTCAAATATTGGGTTTGTGATACTGCTCTGGTGTGTCCTAGGGCAGGCCCAGAGCACCAGTTGCCGTTACATTTCAGCCTGTATGCCCCAACCTCGCCTCCGCCTTAATAATTATCCCAAAGAGGGGGCTAGTAGGGTTTCCATGGCTGCAGTTGGAGTGCTTCTAATAGCTCCCGTTATACAGAGACATGCTAGTCGCTGGAGTTTGGATAACTCCAGCTCTGCTATTCTCTGTTCTATTTTTGGCCCCCAGATAGTTGAACCGTAGGTTATCATGGGTCTTACCACAGCAGTGTACAACCAGTGTACTATGCGTGGCTGAAATCCCCAATTCTTCCCCACAGCTCTTTGGTAGCCATTAGAGCCATTTTTGCCCTTATTAATCACATTCTGCATATGTGGATTCCAGGTTAGCTTAGAATCCAGAGTTAATCCAAGGTACTTTACCTCCTGAACATAGCCGAGTGTGGTACCGAAGAAGTGAGGAGATTTTAAATCATCCAGCTTCCTTCGTCTAGTGAAGGGTATTAGCGCAGTTTTGCCAGGATTAACAGTAAGGTTTTCCTTGTTGCACCATCCCTCCACAATTCTCAGTGCCCTTTGCATAAGCTCCGAGGTTGTTTTGTTATGCTTCCCCACGACAAGTATAGTGATGTCATCCGCATACCCCTGGGTATAGAAGCCATTATTATTCAGTTCCACCAGGAGTTCGTCAACAACCATATCCCACAGTAGTGGGATAGAACCCCTCCCTGTGGGCATCCTTTGACCACTGACACCTCCATTGTTTCGCTGAATAACGTTGCTTGCGCTCGTCTGCCAAGTAACATGTTGTTTATCCACCTACAAATGGTGTCGTTAACATTATGTCTGGCAAGAGCCGCGGCCATTGAGTTGAAGGAGGTTCGATATCAAAGCTCCCTCAATGTCAAGAAATGCAGCAAGTGCGATTTCCTTGTTGTTCAGTGCGAGTTCTAATCTGGTCCCAGTTGATGATGAGCAGATTCGCATATTTTTCTGACTGATAGGCATGTTGGTTTTTGTGGAGTGGCCTCTCTGTCAGAGAGTTTTCCTGACATACCTGTCGATCAGTTTTTCCATTGTTTTTATCATAAAAGAAGACAATGTAATTGGTCTAAGTCCCTTTGCCTGGGAGCAGTACTTACCCGGCTTTGGAATGAAGACCATTTTAGTCTGCTTCCATGCATTGGGCAAATAGCTCGTAGCTAGGCTTGCACGGAAGAGTTTGCAAACAGTGGAACTAGGGTTTGCTTTCCCTGCTGTAGTAGTGCTGGGATTATCCCATCAGGTCCAGGTGCTTTGTAGGCTTCAAATGATTCAATTGCCCACTCGATTTTTTCGTAGGTTATGATTTCCTTTGCACTTCCCAGTCGCTTCTTGTGGGCCGAATATTCGGAACATTGACGTCTGGGTAGGTCTCATCTGGTTTTTTAGAGTGCCAATAGGATTGACCGGATCTTTAGACAGGATTTTTCGAATCTGGCTGCCGTGCTGGTATTTTCAACCTCCTGGCAGTATTTCCTCTATGAATTCAGTTTAGCCTTACGGACCCGTTTATTGTATTCGGTGAGTGCAGATTGATATTCATCCCACTCACCTGTTTTCTTCGCTCTGTTGAACAGTCTGCGGGTTTTTCCTTAGCTCCAGTAGTTCGTTATTCCACCAGGTAGACTTTTTTCCCGCGGATTGCTTTACTAGAGGACAGTTATTCTGATAAGAGTTTGTAATAGCCTCCCGTAGTTCACAGGAAGCAAGCTCTATGTCAGTAGTATTCCTAATGCTGGTTTTGACGTTACTGCAGTTGATGGTCAAAGTTTCCTTTATTTCTCCCAGTCCGTGCTCCTCGGATCACGGTACTCCCCCATTGGCCTCTGAAATTCAGAGATCGCCAGGAAGATGTGCCTGTGATCAGACAGCGACGGTTCCTCAGATACATACCACCGAGTTACCTGGGATCGTATACGCGAAGATGCCAAAGTAACGTCGATTACCTCTTTACGGGCTCTAGTCACAAAAGTAGGTTCATTCCCCCTATTTAATATCTCTAAATTTTCAGAAATAATAAAGTCTAAAGGTACTCACCTCTCCTGTTGATATCACTGCTTCCCCAAGCGTGTGGTGTGCGTTGGCATCCATCCCAATAATGAGCTGTAGGTTAGAGCGCCTACAGAATTGCTCCAACTGGCGGAGTTCCTCAGATGGGGTGGATCGATTCATCATATGGAAGATAGGTGAAAGCGAGGACAGCTTCAGTCATACACCTTCCATGATGTATTTCAGCCTTACCGCCGCCTGGTCCCTAGAACAGAATTCAGTCAGCTTTAAGGCATGTAATTACTTCTTAATAAATATGCAGGATCTGACATTACCAGAGTTGGAGTCATATATTAACTTACCTCCGGCTTCGCCTAAGCCCCCAACTTTTCCTTTAAAAAGCCAAGGTTCTTGTATGAGGGCTATGTCCGCGTCTCCACGAGAAAGGAGCCTGTATGGGACAGCCGTGGCTGCCCTGTTATGCTGCAGGTTTGCTTGAAGCACCCGCAGTTCCTGCAGACTCCTGTTTGCGTGTTTTGGTCACTCTGAAGGTGATTGGGTTTAGGCCCAGAAAGGCTTGTAGCCCTCTTGCCCAATTCCTTCAGGGCGTGTTCGCCCATAGCAAGTATGGGTGATGCCCTGTTTCTCACACGGCTGCTGATGAGCCTCCAGTCACCTGTATTGAGATCCTTGTTTTGGATCCCCAGATTCTGAAGGATTTTACCCGGCTCCTTGTCATCAAGGAGTTCCGTGGGTATAAATGTCACAACCTTGGCAGTTTTGACAACGTCCTTAGCGTATCCTACTCTAAGGGTCGCCCCCTCCCAGGGTTGAATTTTTGGAACTTTGTCCATTAGCCAGTCTCGGCGTGATCGTTTATGCAGGTTACGAAAAGTACCCCAGCCTGCGGGTAGCTACCCGCAAACTGCAGCCCCTCCCCGCTGGAGACTTAAAGATCTCCCGAGTCATCGCCATCTGAATCTGTTTGGACTGTTCCGCGGTGAGTTTTCCTTCCGGGAACAGGTCCAACAGGACTCTTTGTGGCCTGTGAGAGCCTGTTTGAAGGTTGCCCCAGCTGTTGTACTGGGTTTTACCTGTACATGCTCAGACCGGCCTTTCTTGGTTTGTCTCGCACAGGGTGACGGTGTGCTGATTGCGGAGCACTTCCGTTTGCCTTGCCTTGGGTTCGGTTCCCCAGACTCGGCTTTGCTGCCTGAAGGTTTCTCAGCCTCCAGATTGGCTTTAGTTTTCCTATTTGCCCTGGGCTTCCTGGGTTTAATAGGTTCACCTCAGCTTTGGCCGCCTCAATTGCAAGTTTCCGGCGCTGTGCACCAGACAACCTGCGCTCGAGGTTGGGCTTCCGCTTTTGCTGGGTTTCTTGAGCTGCAGGGTTAGTGCCTGCAGGTTCAAGTCCAGCGGGGTTTACCTCAGACGTAGGTGAGGCTTGGTCTTTATGACCTTCCTCCACCTCCATCTGAGTTGGATTGTTTTTCTCTTTTGAATCTATACGATTCCCACGAGTGGTGTGGAAAGGAGGTCCATCCCAGCAGAGCCGCTTACTGGGACAAGGCTACTTACTCCAGAAGGGCGCCAGGTATTCTGGAGGGCTCGTTAGAGACACATCTCCCATGTGCCACGCATCCCTTCGGCACGGATGTCCTCACCACCTTGGGATTGGGTTGTAGAAGAAGAGGAAGAAGTAGTAGGAAAATGAGTAGTTCTAGCCCTTGGAAACCCAATGGCGTAGGGGCTTGGAAGAGCAAGGGTTGGCCAAGGGAGGCCGCTAGAAAAGATTAAAGCTTATCTCCCAAGACTAGTTTAAGAAAGGAGAGAAGAGAGGTACCAGGTATCACTAGATGTGAGCACTGGGGGTGGTCCGCGGCAGCGACCTTCGCAAAGGATTTTGAGAATTTTATCTTCTCTCACCCTACTTATAATCGCCACTAGCCAGATTCCGTGAGAGACCTGGCCGTCCCCAATCCGCCACCCGGGGACCCGCTTGGTAGGTGCCACCCCTGTAGGTGCCCTGTGTCTTAGTTATTATCAACTTTGGAATAAGGCAAGTTTACGTTAATTGCATTATTTCGACCTAAAGAATCTGCTATTGCTCTGCGTCTCATTACTTCTGGGACACCCTGTATATTAATTCTCTATTATAATATTTATTGTGCCATATTTTTAAAATTTATCATATTTTTAACAGATGTTAATTTTAATCTACACCATATTTTTAAAAGACCTTCTACTATTGATAACTAGTATTACATATTTTCTTAAAAGTACATATCTTTGTTCATTGTGTATGTATTATAGTTAATAAATACCTATTTTATTTCTAGTAACCAGTGTTTTTTACTAGTCGCGCACAACTAAGTAAGCGTCTTAAGTAAATACCGAAAGGGTGGGTATTTTAAACATAAAAAAATGATTAACAGTTCTAGCCTATCTTGCCTGGCAGCCAAGAAAAAACATTTTTAAACACCGTAAAATGTTTGAAGATAATCCTGACATCTTGTGTGTAATTTCTCCGCCCTCGGACAGTATAATCGGCTTATTTGCAAGGGAAATTACCGCTCATTACAAATTCTGCTAATTAAAGCCCTATGTCAGATTAAGTCAACTTACCACGACGGCTATTTAGATAAGATGTCTATAAAGATAGGTGGTTTATATATTTACTTTTTTTATTTTAAAATTTTAAGTATATTAATCCCAACACTTTGTAATATGAAACGGTCCTAGTTTATTTTTAATTAAGTCAAAAATAAAAGAGATAAACAAAGTGATGTTTTTAAAGTGTTACAATTTTTATCTATGCCGAAAATTGTTTTAAATATTTTCATGAAATTTTGATGATATAGTAAGTACATGGAAAGACATATTTTACGTTATTTTTTATATTTTTTTGTGCTTTTATTTAAAGGGTGGGTACTTTTAAATTCCAAATGGAATTATTAAAGTATGGTGTAAACTTGACCGCAATATATAAAGTAAAGTTTGTTGAGGAAAGTAGTAAAATATTTATACTATTAAAAATACTAAATTAATATAAAAAAAAGTTAGTAGACGATATCTTTGATGAATTAGTTACAAAATGTAAACAAATATACATAGTTTTGCAAAAAAAGGTAAAAATAAATAAAACTTTTCATGTAATTTCAAAGTTCAATATAGACGTTGCTATTGCAATTGAAAAAATATTTTTAGGGTTAATGCATATCTAGGTATAGTTTTTAAACAAGACTATATTATTAGTATACAGGATAAGTCAAAAAGTAATGCAGTAAAGCAGGGTCCCTGATGACTATGCCTCTGAGAGTGTCTAATCTAAGTTAAAAGGTTGTCATGGTTATTAAAGCAACAGTCGTACAAATCTGCGAGGTTCCTTAAATTTCTTAAGTTAACGAAAAAATAAGGGAAAAAAAAAAAAAAATTTTTTGTACATTTCATATGACATTTATTGGGAAATTTTTTAAAAGTTATAAAAATATCCATACCGTAAAGTGGGGCGACTTGATGTAGGTTTTTTTTATTATCGAGCATTTCAATCGGAAGAATACATTTTTATAAAAAAAAATGGTGTAAAATTTACTTTGGATCCTGCGGAATATTCACGCTATATAAAAAATTTCCCATTTACACCCCCCCCCAAAAAAAAAAATATAGGGGTTGTTTTCATCTCGCCCCGATGCGTCACTTGAAAACAGGATGGATTTCAGTGTTCCAATCATTTATACCTGCAATGGAGGCGTCTTGAAAGCAAAAAAATTTAAAATTGTATCTGTGGTCATTTTTTGGGTTATTTTTAATTAAACAATGTGTTTTGAACAAAAATCTTTATTTTTAAGGGTCTGAAATAAATATAAGTTTTATATT